>CM016626.1:38503317-38796621 GCA_005393395.2 Gossypium australe | reverse complement strand
GTAAACGTCGAGGAGTAAAAGCCAATGACTTAAGCTTAGTCCCCGACCTGGTGCTCCCATATAATTTTAAAATGCCCGAGTTTGAAAAGTACAATGGGACGAGTTGCCCAGAGGCCCACATCACTATGTTCTGTAGGAGGATGGCAGGCTACACTAACAATGATCCACTGCTAGTCCATTGTTTCCAAGACAGCCTGGTGGGAGCTGCAGCTAGATGGTACAATCAGTTGAGTCGTGCCAAAATCGACTCATGGGATGATTTGGCTCAAGCATTCTTGGATCAATACAGTCACGTAACAGACATGACCTCTGATAGGATCACTCTGCAAAACATGGAAAAGAAAGGGAACGAAAGCTTTAGGCAATATGCACAGAGGTGGAGGGAAGTTGCCATCCAAGTCCAGCCACCGCTTATGGAAAAAGAGACCACCATGCTCTTCATCCGCACGTTGAAAGCCCCATTCCTCATGCACATGATAGGAAGTGCAACCCGGAGCTTTTCAGAAGTCATAACCACTGGAGAGATGATCGAGAATATCATAAAAAGCGGAGGGATTGAGACCGGAGAGAGTACCAAAAGAATTCCCCCAAGAAGGAAAGAAGGCGAGGTAAATAACACGAGCATAGGACACTCGAAGTCAATCACCATAAATCAGCCAAAAACAGCAACCACAGACCGGCAAGGGTTACTCAAGAAAGAACCTAGTGAGAAACTCCAATTCACACCGATTCCAATAACATACAAGGAGATGTACCAAACCCTGTTCAATGAGCATATTGTGTCCCCTCACCACCTAAAACCAATGCAACCTCCGTATCCTAAGTGGTATGACTCGAACGCGCAATGTGAATACCACGCGGGAGTCACGGGGCACTCAATCGAGAATTGCTTGGCTTTCAAGAAATTGGTGGAGAAATTTATTAACATGGGTGTGGTTGAGTTGGATGACATGCCAAACGCAACAAATCCTTTACCCAATCATGCTAAAAGTGGGGTCAATGCAATCAGTGAGAGCCCAGAAAAAAGGATCAAAATGAATGTTGCAGAGGTCAAAACTCCCTTGAGATGGGTCTGGAGAGAAATGGTTAAACATGGACTAATCGTCGCGGAAAAAGGTCAAGGAGAACTGACGAACTACTGTGAACACCATCAAGAATCGGGACATGAGATTCAGACTTGCGGAGAATTCAGAACTCTGGTGCAAAACTTAATGAACAACAAAGAAGTCGAATTTTATGAGGAAGGCACAGAAGACCGGAGCATATGCACGTTGGAGTCGACAACAAAAAGCACAAAGGATAGCCTTCCAAGGATCATTATTTCACGTCCCAGAAGTGATGAAGTAGGGGCACGGTTAGCACCGAAAGTGATAATACGAAGGCCTACTATTGTTGAAGGAAATAGGGACTCCCCCCAAAATCATGTAACAGTCTCCAAAGGAGAGAATTCAGCTAACGACGGAGCGAGAACACGGGTGACACCGAAGGTAATAATACGGAAGCCCACGGCTTTCACTTACAAAGATAGCAAAGAAGTTCCCTGGAACTATGAGTGCAATGTCACGGTCACAAAAAGCTCGACTGATGCGACGAAAGGAGATTCGGACGAAGGCTTCCACACTCGAAGCGGGAGACGCTACGACTTAATAAAAGGAAAAGCCCCAATGGCGGAACAAGAAAAGGGAAAGCCCGTTGAGCCCGAGTCAAGGATCAAAGAGCCAGTGACCGAGGAAGAGGCCAAAGAATTCCTGAAATTTCTGAAACACAGTGAATATTGCGTAGTAGAACAACTGCACAAACAGCCAGCGCGTATATCCATATTGGCCTTACTCCAATACTCAGAAGTACACAGGAACGCATTGATGAAAGCTCTAAATGAAGCTTACGTCGCTAGTGACATCTCGGTGAACAAGTTGGATCGACTGATTGGCCATATAAGTGCAGACAACTTCATCCATTTTAACGACGATGAAATACCACCAGGTGGTAGGGGGTCCACCAAGGCCTTGCACATTACAGCTAAATGCAAAGGGCACACACTGCCAGGGGTCTTGATAGACAATGGGTCTGCATTAAATGTATTGCCCTTATCCACCCTCAACAGACTTTCGGTGGATGGTTCGCATATGAAAGAATGCCAGAGTGTGGTAAAGGCCTTTGACGGCACCCAAAGAAAGGTCATGGGGAGAATTGAGGTACCCTTACTGATTGGCCCAACCATTTACGAAATAGATTTCTTGGTCATGGACATCGAACCCTCCTACAGTTGCCTATTGGGGAGACCATGGATACATTCAGCCGGGGCAGTACCTTCATCACTACATCAGAAAGTAAAGTTGATAGCAGATGACCGACTGGTAACGATAAAAGCTGAGGAAGACATTATTGCCACCGTGACCAGCGACATGCCTTACTTAGAGACAAATGACGAGACAATAGAATGTTCGTTCCGATCTCTCGAATTCGTGAACGCAACTTTTGTTACAGAAAGAAGCAAGATCTTGAAGCCAAAAATCTCGAGGACCACGAGGATGGGTTTAAAAATGACCGTAGGAAAGGGCGCTTTACCCGGAAGAGGGTTTGGAAAGTACCTTCAGGGTAGAATAGCGGCCCCGGTGCTGAGAGAGAAACAAGATCGCTTCGGCCTGGGATTCAGACCCGATGCAGGGCAAAAGAAGAAGGAGTTAGAAAGGAGACAGGAAAGAAGACGCGCTCGTTTAAATGGAGAAGAAACCAAGTGGGAACCCATGATAATCCCGCACATATCCAAGACCTTTGTGTCAGGAGGGGTAATCCACTCTGAGCTGAAGATACCAAAGGGAGGGGACATCACAGCAATGTTAGGCAATGTCTACATTAGTGCCATATCTGAGGAAGCAACTGACGGGGAAACTTCGCCAAATATTCAGCCTTATGAATCGGGAAGCATCTTGAACAATTGGACCGCGGAAGAAATCCCTGTAGTATTTAGGGCTCATTCAGAGTAATGTCCGGGACACACTTGTTGCTCTAAGCCTAGGAGCAGCAAGAGTTCTTTTGTGAAATAGGCGCATGTTTCGAATATCGTTACATCAATAAAATGCATTTTCATCCTTACTTGAAGCAAACATCTCTTTCTTCGTTTTTTTTTATCATTCTTTCATCACTGCCATACATATAATCATTCGTTTACAAAATTCATTCATACCGCCTGCATTTTCTTAAACTGTAACAGGTCCCTAGATATCAATGACTTGAGCGACTCTGTCTCAGAATCGAAATATCCTTTTGAGCAAGACATGTGCTTAAAAGGACTACAGAATTTTGAAGATGACGCAGACGAGGACCTATACCCTGATCTGATAAGAATGGTAGAGCAGGAGGAGAGACAAATTCGACCTCATAAGGAAGCAGTAGAAACTGTGACATTGGAAGAAGGGAAAGCGATAAATATCGGAACGGGGATAGCCGAAAAAACAAGGCAGAATCTTATCAAACTGTTGCAAGAATTCAAGGACGTCTTCGCATGGTCTTATGAAGATATGCCCGGCTTAAGCACCGAAGTAGCAGAACACCGCTTACCCACAAGGAAAGATTGCAAGCCAGTTCAGCAGAAGCTCCGAAGGATGAGGTCGGATATAGTGCTGAAAATAAAAGAGGAGGTCCAGAAGCAGTTCGATGCTGGATTTTTGCAAGAGATCAAATATTCAGAGTGGGTAGCCAATATCGTGCCTGTCCCTAAAAAAGACGGGAAAGTACGAATGTGCGTGGATTATAGAGACTTAAATAAGGCTAGCCCAAAAGATAACTTTCCTCTGCCTCATATTGATACTCTGGTAGACAATACAGCAGGCTTTTCGCTGTTTTCCTTTATGGATGGTTTTTCCGGATACAATCAGATAAAGATGCACCCTGAAGATATGGGAAAGACTACCTTCATAACATTGTGGGGCACATTCTGTTACAAAGTAATGCCATTTGGGTTGAAAAACGTAGGGGCAACATACCAAAGGGCCATGGTGACCCTATTCCACGATATGATGCATAAGGAAATCGAGGTTTACGTGGATGACATGATTGCAAAGTCTAGAACAGAAGAAGAACATATCCAAGTTTTGCAGAAATTGTTTCTGAGGTTAAGGAGATTTCAATTGAGGCTCAATCCCGCCAAGTGCACCTTTGGAGCCAGGTCTGGCAAGCTGTTGGGCTTCATAGTTAGCAAGAAAGGGATCGAAATTGACTCAGACAAAGTCCGGGCTATACAAGAATTACCGCCACCACGCACTCAAAAAGAAGTTCGAGGTTTCCTAGGAAGACTAAACTACATTGCTCGGTTTATTTCACAGTTAACTGAGAAATGCGATCCCATATTCCGTCTTTTGAAGAAACATAACCCAGGCATGTGGAACGATGAATGTCAAGAAGCTTTCGATAGGGTCAAACAGTACTTGTCGAACCCTCCAGTACTGTCACCTCCGTGCCCCAGTAAGCCACTAATATTATATCTGACGGTGCTTAATCGCTCAATGGGATGTGTACTAGGTCAACACGATGATACAGGGAGAAAGGAGAAGGCAATATACTATCTCAGTAAAAAATTCACTGATTGTGAAATGAGATATTCACCAATTGAAAAACTATGTTGTGCGCTGATTTGGACAACTCGGAGATTGAGACAATACATGCTGTACCACACGACCTGGCTAATCTCAAAGTTGGATCCCCTAAAGTATATGATGGAGACGACCGCTTTGAATGGAAGGATGGCTAGATGGCAAATCCTACTGTCTGAATTCGATATTGTATATGTGAGCCAGAAGGCTATAAAAGGGAGTGCGATAGCCGACTTCCTAGCCAGCAGAGCTTTAGAAGATTACGAGCCGTTGAACTTTGATTTCCCGAATGAGGATCTAATGTATGTGGCAACAGCGGAAGAGGACACTGCGAGAGATTACCTTTGGAAATTATATTTCGACGGAGCATCAAACGCTGTTGGAAATGGGATTGGGGCAGTCTTGGTATCCCCAAAAGGAGATCACTACCCATCCACAGTCAGGTTGGATTTCGATTGCACAAACAATATGGCAGAATACGAAGCTTGCATCATGGGACTCCACGCTGCAATAGAACGCAGAATTAAAATGCTGGAAGTATACGGAGATTCCGCATTAGTGATCTACCAACTAAGGGGCGAATGGGAAACAAGAGACCCCAAATTGATCAACTATCGAAGGATAATCATGGGATTAATCGGGGAGTTCGACGATATCACCTTTAATTATCTCCCACGAGAAGAAAATCAAATGGCAGATGCTCTGGCTACTTTAGCTTCCATGATTAAAGCGAGTAAGCAAGAAGATGTAAAGCCTATTCAAATGAGTGTTTACGAAGCCCCAGCTTACTGCTGCAACGTAGAAGAAGAAGAAAGGGACGATCACCCCTGGTACCAAGACATATGGCGATATATGAGGGATCGCGAATACCCAAATCACGCTACGGAGAATGAGAAAAGGACACTCAGGAGATTGGCCCTCGGATACGTGTTAGATGGGGACATCTTGTACAAAAAAGGAAAGGATCAAGTACTGTTAAGATGCGTTGACGCTGTAAAAGCCAAGATGATCCTAGAGGAAGTTCATGAGGGTGTTTGCGGAACGCATGCTAATGGATTCACAACGGCTAGGCAAATAATGAGATTTGGATATTATTGGTCCACCATGGAAGAAGATTGTATCAGATATGCCAAGAAATGTCATAAATGCCAGATTTATGGAGATAAGATTCATGTGCCTCCGTCTCCCCTGCATGTTATGACTTCCCCGTGGCCCTTTTCCATGTGGGGCATGGATGTTATCGGACCAATCTCACCAAAAGCGTCGAATGGACACAGATTCATCTTCGTAGTCATTGATTATTTCACGAAATGGGTAGAAGCGGCTTCATACGCTAACGTCACTAAATCAGCGGTTAGTCGGTTTTTAAAGAAGGAAATCATCTGTCGATATGGGATGCCCGAAAGAATCATATCAGACAACGCATTGAATTTGAACAATAGCACGATAGCGGATGTCTGTCGACAATTCAACATTAAACATCATCATTCATCTCCATATCGTCCGAAAATGAATGGGGCAGTGGAAGCAGCGAATAAGAACATCAAGAAGATAGTGGGGAAGATGACAGAAACTTACAAAGATTGGCATGAAAAATTACCGTTCGCACTTTACGCTTATCGAACGTCCGTCAGAACCTCTACCGGGGCAACACCTTTCTCATTGGTTTATGGGATGGAGGCAGTCCTACCCATTGAAGTGGAAATACCTTCTCTTCGGGTTTTAACAGAGGTAAAACTGGATGAAGCTGAGTGGATTCAAGCTCGATACGATCAATTGAACCTAATCGAAGAAAAAAGGCTAAAGGCTATTCGTCATGGTCAGATGTATCAAAAACGCATGATGCGAGCCTATGACAAGAAGGTTCGCCCAAGAGAGTTTCACGAGGGAGATCTGGTACTGAAAAAGATCCTCCCCATGCAAAAGGATTTCAGAGGAAAATGGATGCCGAATTGGGAAGGGCCGTACGTGGTGAAGAAGGCTTTCTCTGGAGGCGCACTGATTTTAATGGAAATGGATGGGAAGAGCCTGCCTAACCCCGTGAACTCAGATTCAGTTAAAAAATACTTCGCGTAAAAAAAAAAAAAAAAAGGGAAAAGCCAATGCGAAAACCCGCAACGGGCGCTTTGAGACCAAAAGGGGTTTGAACTGAAAAAGAAGAGTCCCACCGCACTCGACTGGACAGGAAAAGGGCATATTGCACCTCGATACATCAACAAAATATCCAAGATCTTCTGAGCGCATGTTAAACTCAAAATGGTCTTCCAAATGTTCAGGCAGAGAAGTTTAGGCCGCGGTATCTAGGGGCACCTAATTTTTGTTCTACCCATTTTCAGTTTGTAATTTGTGACCATCTTATTCAATAAATTTCTTCCCTGATTACATTTGCCAAATTTGGATTAACATGTCATATTTCGGGATGTACTCCCAATTACTCTCCTTCTTACAAGTCTGCTTAGGCATTTTTACATTGAAATAACGATTACGGAACTAATAATATTTTCATAAAAGGAGTCCTACATATTATCCTGAAAGCCTCTGAATAATACAAGGACATAAAGCGTAACTATTGTTCAAAATTTATTCCACCTAAGGTTCAGAAGTGTTGAAAATTGACAAATGATCGTCTATCTGAACAAAAATCAGACACCTCGTCAGTAATATGCACTTCGTAAATAACGAACAGTGCCAGGCTAGGCGTATAATGAAATCGTAATACCATCGTTGATTCTACACCTAAGGGCCGCCGAAGAAGACAAATGTTACTCTCCTCAGGTGGTAGAAAGAAATACGAAATTCATGCCTCAAAGAACACCATGGAAGAGACAACGACATCACAGCGGGGCAAACTCATTTCTGTGGATTTCCTACATCAGGCACAGTGCCTCAGTGAATCTCGCTATGAGTAATGACAACCTAAACCATAAATAGGGTCCTTCTCGTGCATTCACCCGCATCCAGTTAGGAGCATTCTAGTTGTTACATCCTAGACATTTTTACACTGTGAAAAATCATCATATTTAGCATTCATGTGAATGGCACATATAGTTAGGGGAGTTTGAATCACCTCCACCATAACACCATCATCATTTGCATGAGCATAAGCACGTTCTGCAGAACAGGTTCCTCGGAGAACAGCATAGCAGCATTGAAGAGGACACTGCTCCCATGGAACGGGCTGAACATGGTTGAAAGTGCGGATTCATTTCCTTGATGTTCCAATGGAGCAGGTTGAAGCTGCTAATCCCTCATTCCTGAGTGTACTGAGGATCAATCATATTTTCGAGAAGTGTCGGTAAGTAGATCCAAGTTGCGGGTCTCTTCTGGATTCCTATCACCAACTATATTTTCGAGAAGTTTCAGCAAGTAGATCCAAGTTGCGGGTCTCTTCTGGATTCCTATCACCAACTATATTTTCGAGAAGTTTCGGTAAGTAGATCCAAGTTGCGGGTCTCTTCTGGATTCCTATCACCAACTATATTTTCGAGAAGTTTCAGCAAGAAGATCCAAGTTACAGGTCTCTTCTGGATTCCTATCACCAACTATATTTTCGAGAAGTTCCAGCAAGAAGATCCAAGTTACGGGTCTCTTCTGGATTCCTATCACCGACTATATTTTCGAGAAGTTTCAGCAAGAAGATCCAAGTTGCGGGTCTCTTCTGGATTCCTATCGCCAACTATATTTTCGAGAAGTTTCAGCAAGAAGATCCAAGTTGCGGGTCTCTTCTGGATTCCTATCGCCAACTATATTTTCGAGAAGTTTCAGCAAGAAGATCCAAGTTGCGGGTCTCTTCTGGATTCCTATCACCAGCTATATTTTCGAGAAGTTTCAGCAAGAAGATCCAAGTTACGGGTCTCTTCTGGATTCCTATCACCGTTCGTTTTCGAGAAGTTTCAGCGAGAAAGGTCAAAGCTACAGATCTCTTCTTTCTGGATTCTCATCACCCCAAGCCAGCAGAATGAATCGAAGCGAAAAGTTACAATGAAGTTTGAAGAAACGCAGATCAAGAAGCCAAGGTTTAGCTAGGCCCGGGCAAATTTGGTTCTTTATTGTCTTTGCTCTATTCTCGTTTCACGACAATGAGCAAAGAGGGGCAGCTGTAATACCCAAAATTTTACCCGGCCCAATTGAACCCAAAACCAAATGTCAATCGGCCCAAAATACAAATAGAGCCCAAAAAAAAAATAAACTAAACCCAATAAATAAAATAAAAGCCAGCCCAAAAGGCCCGTATTTTCTGAGAAGAATTTTAGGGTTCAGAAACCCTAAAATCCTTCAGCCGCCGCAACCCCACTAGCCCCCTTTACTGGTGCGCCGCTCTCCACTATCGTTTGCCCGCCACTGCCGCTCCACTACCTGCAAAAGAAGGTAACCACGACAGCAATCCAAAAAGCAGAGGAAAACAAACAAAAGGAATCTATTGTATTTTCTTATTCCACTTCAGATCCGGTTATAAAAACCAAATGGAAACATTGTAACGGGGGTTCCGATTCGAAATCTTTACAAGGAATTTCAGCAATAAAAAAAAAAACAAATTAATACAGAGAAAACAACGAGTAAAAGGTTTCTTTCTCTTCCTTTTCTCCTCAAATTCGCACGCATATACCTTTATATTTATAACCCTTTTTTTTTCTTCGTTCTTCCGATCTCAAAACACACATACATATATATTTCATAAAAAATAAAAAAAGGGGAAAAGGGAAGGGTTTACCTTTTCCGGCCACCGCTCGCGGTGGCCGGCACGGCGGCATCAACGGCAGTTCGAGTTGCCGGAAATCGCCCTCCTTCTGCCCCTGCAGAGAAAATGAAAAGGGGTTAAAGTTTTTTTTTAAAATCTGTTAAGAAATGATTTTTTGGGCTTAATTTTTCCTATATATACACATCAAAACGACGTCGTTTTGGTCCTTGCCTTTCAACACCAAAACGACGTCGTTTCACCCCCCAAGATCCGCGTGTTGACCCGACCCGCCTAGGATCCGCGTGTTTTCGGCAATTGGGCTAATTGCCCTTTTGGTCCTTCGGTGTTTTTTCCCTTTTAAATCAAGTTTCTGTTATTGCTACATTTACCCCAGTATGTTTAGTTCTGTTCAAATTTAGTCCCTAATCAAACGCTGCACAGGAGTCTAGGGATAATTTCCTTTCGGGGTCCCCTTTCTTTCGCGCGTATTTCGAATAGGTCCCTTCCCTTTTTTATTTTATTGCGAATTGACCCCTCAAAATTACCCCTTTAATCCAATTGGATCCTCTTTTAAATATTTTGTAATTATATGTATTTTATTTTTTTATATTATTATTATGTTATTATTACTATTAGTGTTATTATTACTATCATATTATTATGCCTATTATTACTATTATTATATTATCGCACATGCATAGTATTGTTATTTTTATTATATTTATGTTATTATACTATACATACATAATATTATTATTATTACTACTTATTATCATCATCTCTATTATTATATTTCCTATTATTATCGTTATATTATTACTATATTAGTATACTTTATATATTTTATTATTACTACTATTACCACCTTTATTATTATTTTATAATTTGTTTACTCTACATATCTTTGTATGTCACTACTTCTATTATTATTATTATACTATTATGTGTATATACATACTTACTATGTTATTATATTTATTATCACTATATCATCATTGTCACTATCGTATATATTACGTACATTATTATTATTATTATTATTATTATTATTATTATTATTATTTTGTGTTTATATTATTATCTTGTACATATTTGTGTTATTATGGTATATTATTATTTGTACATACTAACCTTATTATATTGCTATTATTACACGTATATTAATATATGGTATATATTTTTATTATTATTACTATGTTACCATCTTCATATTATTATTACTAGATTATTATCATCACTACTATATATATTAGTATATTGTATATATATTTTCTATTATTACTATTACTATTATTATTCTTATTATTATTTTTGTTTATATTATACGTTGTACATTGTTATGTATTGTTGCTTGTATGTATTAACTCCGTTACTACTATTATTACCACATTTGTATTATTATACTATATATTTTATATCATTATTAATATTATTATTTTTATTATCACTTTGGTATTATTATTATTACTAACATGTTATTATTACTACTTGCATATATAGTTATTATTTTATTATTATTATATTAATACTATTGTTATTACTAACTATTCTATCATCTATTATATTTACTTTCTTCATTGTTAGTATTTTCATAATTATATTTTCCTTTGGTATCTACACTCGTAACTATCATTATTTGTTGTTCATATTTTCATTTGTCATCATCATCACCTCGACTCGTTCACCTTTACTTTATTTCACCTTCGTCCTTTATACGTCATTTATATTAGCGATTTATTGCCATGTTTTTATGCACATCTGTATTGTAAATTTTTTTTATTAGAAATTTGTGTTATATTGATCTTTGCTCGGTACAAAATTGTTCCTCATCGTAAAGGTAATGTTCTGTATTTAGAAATTCGAGAGATTGTACCCTAAAGTATTGGGTTGCAATTTTCTTGTTTAATCTAAATAACCGGATATCCTTTTAACAAATATATTTTTAACAAAAAAGTTCATTCCCGGGAACTTAAAATCATCGTGTCCTAAAGTAGTGGATGTAATGATTTAATTCCTTTGGAACGAGAAAGTCTTGATTTTTAATTCGAGAAAACTATGGGATAATCTCGGATTCAAAAATTTAAACTATCGTGTCCTAAAGTATTGGATGTGATATTTTGATTCTTTTGAAGCGAGAAAATCTTGATTTTCAAAAAGAAAACTATGGGATGATCTCTGATCCGAAGATTAAAATTATTGTGTCCTAAAGTATTGGATGTGATATTTTAATCCCTTGGAATCGAGAGAGTCTTGATTTGCAATTCCGGAAAACTATGGGATGATCTTAGGATCGAAGATCTGAACTGTCGTGTCCTAAAGTATTGGATGTGACACTTTACTTCCTCGAAATGGGAAAGTCTCGATTTAATTCAAGGAAAACATGAATGTCTCCAAAAGCGGTCAGATTTTTAAATTCTTGTCAAATTTTCAAACCTTCGACATTGGGACATTAGTTAATTAATTTGGTACCAGTTTTGGGCGTGACGAGGGTGCTAACCCTTCCTCGCACGTAACCGACTCCCGAACCCATTTTCTCTAACTTTCGTAGACCAAAAGCATTGTTTTAGTAAATCAAAAATGTTTTATTAAAACAAAGGTGGTCCAATCACACCTAATAAAAGATCGGTGGCGACTCCCGTTTTTTTTTATTTTATTTTCAAAACCCAAGTTCGATTCCCGTTTTGTCAAAAAAATGGTTACGACATACGCTATACCTAGATTTTGATATGAGTATCCAGATTTGTCCGAATCTTTTTATAAGCATTATTGGCCATTATCAAGATTAATTTTGTTTAATTATAAATTTTATTAAAATTGAGAGGATAGTCTTTATATTTTAATTTTTTAAATTTTAGTTTTTATATTCCTTGCATTCTTATTATTATCCTAAATGATTTCATTGGACAATGGTTCGCCTTACTTATATTATTGTAGTTCTTAATGGTTGCTTCGCCTTCAAGGCAAACTTAATTGTTAGTATTTAAATTTACCATATTTTATTAAAATAAATAATAAATTTAAAGCTTAAAAACATTCATTTTTGTTTTTATTGTTTTAATTATAAAATTTATCAATATAAAAGAAAAAAAGAAGAAGAAGTTATTTTGTTGGATAATTTAGTTGGATTTCATTAGAGTTATAGAATTAATTGAAAATAGACAATAGGTTTCGTTAAAATGACACCAACTTGATTAAGTAATTTTCAATAAAAACAAAAAACTTTAATTGATATTTTTTTCTAATATCTTTTTTATTAATTTAAAAATTAATATACAATAAAATGAAATATTTCAGTGTGAAAACCTTTATATTGTTTAATTTGATTCTGAATTAGTTCGACGATAACTTATGGTTCCAAATCCATTTTTGGAGCACATGTTACAACTGCATCTTCCATAGTGAGGAAGATCCTATCTTCCCCTATCATCTCATGAAACTTTGATGCATGGAGCTTGTCAACCACAACTAGCCCTGGATTTGCCAAAACAAGCTGCAAGAAGAATGTATTATGATGCATGAACAATAGTACTTAGTTTAATGTATGGCACGTATGATGTATGATGCATGAACAGTAGTACCTAGTTAAAGTATGCATCACATGGATGATGCAAAAAGAACGTATAACTCGGACATCTTCGATTCTTCAAAACTTATTTCAACAATGATAGATTTGTTAACAAAAACTTTAGTATGAATAAACTAGTGCTTGTTTATATATATATATATATATATATATATATTCGGAGTTCTAATCCACACCTAACTTTGATTCCTATATCGTATTGAAGGGTAAAACTTTTATCTTATTCAAACTATTTAGTTTTGTTTTTCTTCGACTATATAATTTTACCCATGGTAACTTTTTAATCTTACAATCAAGGCTTCCACTTTTTATTTATTTTTAAATGTTTGTTAGGGATTTGAGGGGTTGATTGTAATTTTTTTAATTTTTTTATAATTTAATTTTTATAAAGTAATATTTTTTTGTAGTTTACGTGAAGTTTAGATGTGGGTGTGAATTAGAGATTCTATTATATATAAAAAAATGGTTTTAAACGTTTAGTCCTTTTGACTTTAATATTTCTATTTTAATTTGGTTTTTCAATTTAATATTTAATCATCTACATGCTCATGCAGGGTCCTTTTTTCGCTCAGTAGTAAATTATATGGCTGGATGCAATATTGCCGTATCTAATATCGTGATGTCATCTGTTGTGTTACTAACATTGGAACTCATAACTCCATTATTCAAGTACACTCCAAATGCAATATTTGCTTCCATCATTATATCTACAGTTATTAGCTTAGTAGACATTAATTTCAGGTTTAAAAATTGTTCCTATAACTCAAGTTTCGAGACTTGTTAAAATATTTCAAAATATGGTTGAAAAATAGTTATATAGCCGTTGGCAGGTTATATCTCGAGACATACAATCTTTGAAGTAGATTCTTGTATTTAAACTTTCATGTATCTAGGCATATGGTCTTATGTTTTAAGACTTGACTATAAAAGTGCCTTAAAATTATTTTAAATATCTTAGAACATTTTAGTATTTAGTCAAAAAAATAAGATAAATTAGTATATATTTAAAACATGTTTTTGAGTATTTCTATTTTTAAACAAAATTCAAATACTAATTCGAATTCAATTTGAGTTGTAATAATAATATTTAATATTAAAACTTTGATTTATATATAAATTGTTTTTATTATTCTATGCTTTCTATAAATTAATTCATTAATTTTTGAAGAAAAAATCATTAACACCTCTAATTTTAATTTTAATTTATTTTTTACGAGTTAACTTTAAATTTTTAAGCTTCGATAATAATATGCATAAATTTATGAGTTGGATTTTGCCATAAAAATTTGTGTTGTCTATTTATTATGTTAAAATTATAATTAAACTTTGACATTAGTTATTATTTTGGCAGAATAACTTATTTAGCTCTAAAACAAATTATTTTAACACTTTTCATTTAAAGTTTCAAACCATTTAAATTTGCGATAAAAATTTCATTTTGGCGCAATTAAATATTTTTTAAAATTTTAAAAAATTCAAAAAAATATATAAAAAATATTTGTTAATTTTAAAAAATTAATTAATTCCTAACGGATATACTAGTGAACTATTTTTTTTACAAAAAATACTAACAGATAAATGTATATTACTAAAAAAAATAATAGTTAATAGTTAAATGTAAAGGGATAAAAATTTTGATTTGTAATAATAATATTTAATATTAAAATTTTGATTTATATATAAATTGTTTTTTATTATTTTATACTTTTTGTAAATTATTTGTGAAAAAAAATCATTAACACCTCCAATTGACGTACCCTACAAGTTGAGTGTATCCTTAATCAATGACATGACCATCTTCTTCGTCTATAACTTTGATCAAGGCAAAACCAAGTTGCGAATTTGGTTGGACATGAAACGACCAAATCTGAATCACCGCATTTGGCTTCAGACTATCCCTGTTGTTCTTCAACACATTACTGTAATTTCCATTTATGATATATGACAGGCTCAATCCAATGCGCCACTTGGTCAAGTTCACCTTAGATACACTAAGACATGGTTCTACAGAAGTTACTGCCATTTGTCTTTTGGCATTGAGCATTCTCTCTTCATCTTCATTTGGCATTACCCCATTAAAATTTTGGGAAAATATCATTACACCCTTTAAAAATTTTGAAAATATCATTAGACAAATATGTAATGTATGAATGTGAAAATGACAATATTCACACTTTGTCTTCTTTTTTTTTTATGAATTTTTTAAATATAATATCTTTATTACACTTTTTCAATTAATGTTAAGACAAAAATTTTATTGCTGCTTTTGTCTCAAGAAAAGTCACTTTATAATGTTTTCTTCAATTAGAAAGGAGACAGTTAGAAAACCAGAAAGAAGAGGGGGAAAGCAAAGAAGAAATTCGACATAGTAGAATAGATAATTTTGAAGAACGTCAGAATTGGGAAAGAAAACCGAAATTTTCGAAAAAGGTTAAAAAAACAAAACAAAATAAAATCTGATAACTTTCCCCAAATCCATTAATTATCTCTCCACTAACCCACTAACACCCAACTTCTCAGAATTGTTGTTTGACCGAAACTCTCTCGGTCAAACGAGCAAAAATAAACTCCTACGCTCGCGCAAGGATTCAAACACAAAACTTTTAGCAAACTAACACTCAACTTAACCACTAGACCAGTAGGCCCATTCTGATATGGTTTTACAAATAATTTAATTTAAGCCCACTGAGCTAGTATAAGGCTTAAGTCAGAAAAATACCAAAATGTACCAAAGGTAAGGCTTGAACTTGGGACCTTACACACACACCCAGAACACTTAACCACTGAAGCAGATACATAGTTGTGTCAAAATTATCCAGAAACAGAAACAGGAATTTTGGGTCGTTACAACTCTACCCCCTAAAAGAAATTTTGACCTCGAAATTTATCTGATCAAAACAGATGAGGATACTGCTGACACATCGAATCCTCAGGTTCCCACGTGGCCTCCTCGGTGTTATGATTCCGCCACAGAACTTTTACTAAAGGAATGGACTTTCTCCTCAGAACCTTAACGTCTCACTCCAGAATTTGAACATGCTTCTCTTCAAAGGTTAAATCTAGTCTAACCTCGATATCCTCAACGGAGACTATGTGAGATGGACCAGATCGATACCGCCTCAACATCGAGACGTGGAACACATCATGACTACGGTCTAACTCAAGAGGTAACTTCAACTGGTAAGCAACCGGTCCCACTCGTTTCAAAATTCGATACGGCCCAATAAACCTAGGGCTCAACTTGCCATTACGACCGAACCTCAAAACCTTCTTCCATTGATAGACCTTAAAGAATACAAAATCCCCTACAGAGTACTCAATCTCACGCCTCTTCAGATCTGCATACGATTTTTATCTGTCAAAAGTAGCCTTCAGACGATCCCGAATCAATCGAACCTTACCCTTAGTCTCAGAAACCAACTCAGGGCCTAAAATTCGACGTTCACCCAACTCAGTCCAACACAAAGGAGTACAACACCATGCAGAGCCTCGTAAGGTGTCACCTGAATACCAGCTTGAAAACTGTTATTATAGGCGAACTCAGCTAGCGGCAAATAATCCTCCCAACTACCTCAGAAATCTAACACAACTTCAAAGCATATCCTCCAGTATCTGAATCACCCTCTCAAATTGACCATCGGTCTGAGGATAGAACGCAGTACTGAAGTCCAATCTTGAACCCAGAGCCTTATGTAATTTCTTCTAGAATCGAGATGTAAAACGAGGATCTCTGTCCGAAATAATCGACACTAGAACCCCATACAATCTAACTATCTCAGAGATATTCAACTTTGCCAACTTCTGAAGAGAAACATTAGTCCAAACAGGAACGAAGTGCGCAGACTAGGTCGATCGATCCACGATGACCTAAACAGAATCCTTCTTAGTGGGTGTCAAGGGCAACCTACTAACGAAATCCATAGTCACTCATTCCCACTTCCATAAGGGAATCTTGACTGGCTGCAATAAACCCGAAGGCAACTAGTGCTCAGCCTTAACTTGCTGGCACGTCAGACATCGAGCCATAAAGTCAATAACATTGCGCTTCAAACCCGGCCACCAGTATAGCTCACAAAAGTCGCGATACATCTTATTACCGTCGGAGTGCATAACATAAGGGCTACTATGCGTCTCCCTTAGAATAGACTGCCTCAAGATCCTCATCGTTAGGTACACAAACCCGACCATGGAAACAGAGTACCCCATTATTATTCAGCCTAAAATCTGAAGTACTGCCACTCTCAACCTGACGGAATCGTAAACTTAGTGACTCATCCCTCAACTGCTTATCCTGAATCTGATCAATCCAAATTGGCTTAACTTGTAACTCAGCCAACAGACTCCCATCATCAAACAGACTAAGGCGAGCAAACATCGCCCTCAAATCAGACATCGCTCTTTGGCTTAAAGCGTCGACCACTACATTGGCCTTACCGGGATGATACAAGATGGTGCAGTCATAATCTTTGTGCAACTCAATCCAACGACACTGCCTAAGGTTCAACTCCTTCTAAGTAAAAAGATACTTGAGGCTCTTGTGATCAGTGTAGATGATACATCTCTCACAATACAAATAGTACCTCCAAATTTTTAATGTAAAGACTACTGCAGCCAACTCGAGATCATGCGTTGGATAATTCCCTTCGTGCGTCTTAAGCTAACAGGACGCATAAGCCATAACCTTACCATCCTGCATCAGAACGCAACCCAATCAAACATGTGACGCATCACTGTATACTACAAACTCCTTTCCAAATTCAAGCTGTATCAGAGTAGGAGCCTAAGTCAGAACAGATTTAAGTTTCTCAAAGCTCTCTTGCTGTGCATCAGTCCAGACGAAAAGGACACCCTTACGCAGAAGCTTAGTCAAGGGAGTTGCAATCAGGGAGAATCCCTCAACAAACCAACGATAATAACCCACCAAACCCAGAAAGCTGTGGATCTCGGACACATTCTTAGGCTATTTCTAATCTAGCACAACCTCAATCTTTCGAGGATCAACTCGAATTCCTTTAACATTCACACTTGCTGAATTTAGCGTATAGTTGTTTCTCACGTAGAATCTGAAGCACTACTCTAATATGCTCATCATGCTCATCTCCAATCTTAGAGTATACCAAAATGTTGTCGATAAAAAATATGACGAACTGATCTAGATAAGGTTGAAATACTCGATTCATCAAATCTTTGAATGCAACCGGTGCATTTGTCAACCCGAAAGGCATAACTAGGAACTCGTAATGTCCATAACGAGTTCTAAATGTCGTCTTATGCACATCCACCTCCTTAAGCCTTAACTGATGATACCCTGAACGAAGATCGATCTTAAAGAATACAGATGCCCCTCGGAACTGATTAAATAAGTCGTTAGTCCTCTGAAATGGATACTTATTCTTAACGGTCAACTTATTCAGCTGTCGATAATCAATGCACATCCTTATGGTCTCATCCTTATTCTTAAAAAACAGAACCGGTGCTTCCCACGGAGACACACTCGAACAAATAAAGTCACGGTCCAACAACTCCTGCAGTTGAGCCTTAAGTTCCGCAAGCTCTTTCGGTGCCATACGGGATGGAGAGATTGACACAGGAGCTGTACCCAAAAGAAGCTCAATCTCAAACTCCACTTCCCCAATTAGGAGGTAATCCCGGTAACTCCTTAGGAAAAACGTCTGAAAAATCCCTCACAGTTCTGATATCCCCAACAGAAGAGTCTCCAGAACCAGAAACACTTACATAGGCTAAGTACGTCTCACACCCTTTTCGGACCAGTTTCTCAGCCACAAGCATGGAGATCACGTTAGACAAATAATCTCGACGCTCTCTAATCACAACCACCTCTTCGTCTTCTTCAGTTCTCAGAACCACCTTCTTAGTCGCACAATCCAAACTAACCCGATGCTTGACCAACTAGTGTATTTCCAGAATTATATCGAACTCCTCAAATAGAAGCTCTATCAGACTCGCCAGAAAAACGGTTCCTTACACCACTAAGGGTACATCCCTATAGAGTTTACTCACCCAAACAGACTGTCCCAACGGACTCAGTACAATAATCTCACTAGTAGTACTCTCCACTGAAATCCCCAAGCTCTCAGATACGGTGCTAGCTGCGTATGAGTGAATAGACCCTATGTCTATCAAAGCCAAATAAGGTACATCAAAAATAGAAAACGTACCGGTGATGACGTCAGGAACATCTCTGTCCTCTCGGCGATGTGCAACATAAACTAAAGCAGGCTGTCTCACCTCAATCTGACCAACACCTCTGCCCGGTGCTCTCTATCCATGGCCCATACCATTACCACCCCTAGCTTGACCACGACCCTTAGGTGACTGCTGAACTATTCTCTGCGGCTGTATAGGATCTGATATCGGAGCTTGCACTTGATCAACTCTCAATAGGCACTCCCGAATGCGGTGCTCAATGGACCCACATCTCAAACATGCCCTACTCCTTCTCCAACACTCATCCGGATAACGTCTACCACAATCACTGTATAGCTGTAACCCAGTAAGAACAACAAAAGAAACAAGGGCCCCCACTCTCACTGGCCCATCAGATCTAGCCTTTTTCCTAGGCCTCTGTACAGAACTCGAGGGCTTCGAATACCTCTTGTTCTTACTACTCTCCCTCTCTCTATTCTGGCGCTCTGTGCGCTTAACATTTTCGACGATATTTGCCTTCTTTACTAGAACAGAGAACTCACCCTCCATCTGTGGAGCAATCAAAACCCTTAAATTATCCCTCAGACCATCCTCAAACCTAACACATCTTTTATACTTCGATGCCACCATACCTCAAGCATAGCAACTCAGCCTCAGAAATCCGGTCTTATACTCAGCCACAGATCGGTCACCCTGCGTGAGATTCAGGAACTCACACCTACGAGCATCCACATAACTCGCTCTCACATACTTGTTCTAGAAGGTAGACTTAAAAATATCCCAAGTCAGACGATCAAACTGAGTGCCCTCCTTAACCGTCAACCACCACCGATATGCTTCGTCGCAAAGCAATGAAACTACACCCTTTAATTTCTGCTCGGGGGTATAGTCCAAGTCGTCCATAATTCTCTCCAAAGCCTCCAGCCAATACTCGACCACATTAGGGGTGACTCCTGTGACACCCCTAAATAACTCAACTCCATTAGACCAGAGTCACTCAGTTATCGACCCTCGGCCCCTAAATCCAGAATTAGGTCTAGTGACCCTTTCTAACATTCTTAGCATAGCTTGGGACAGTTCGTCGTCCCCAGCCGATCGACTCTGAGACCCAGTCTTAGTAGCGGGTGACACAGGTGTCTCACTCATGTCTAGATTTGGCATGCTGCCCAGATATGAAGACTCAACTCGAGCCCCCTACGACCTCTACCTCGACCTCGAATTCCACATCCACAGATACCTCGTGCACTCATTGTGTCTTAGAATTTTTATCTACACTAGAAATTTTATGCATTAGTTTCGATATTTATTAACAGATGTTTTATGTGTAAAGAATTAGAAGTTCAGAGTTGTTTTCGAAAGTTTTAGTCTCTATCAGTTTCACTACAGTTCCAGAATGTACTGACTCTAGTATTTTCAAGTAGACTATCAACTATGTTTTCAGAATTTTTATCAGAAATCAGATATACTTACAGGATCGGCGCCGGAGACTCTATGTACCACATACTTAATCGAAAAGTTTAAAATCATTTGAAAACCAAATTTTGGAACTCAAAATTCACAGATGAGTTTTGCAACCTAACTCTGATACCACTAAATGTAACACCCCAAACCCAGCCTAGACGTTATGGCCAAATCCGGAAGTGTCACATGGAATGAGTTGAAAAATAGTTGTCGTTAGATTAAAACTCTTTTCAGTTCATTTAGCCTTAATTACTACTTTTAATTTCAAAGCTCTCTTTCGTTTAGGGATAAAACATATTGTAGCTGAAGCTTGTAAAAAATCATTGTATTTATAAAACCGTTCAAGTTATAAGTAATTAAAACCAAAGACCCAAAAACCAAAGCCAAGTAATTTAAACAGTCCAGAAAGTCTAGAAAATACAAACTCTCAAATCTTAATGCCAAATTTAAATAAAAACTAAAACAAGTAAAAATAGTTTTTGCCAGTGGTCACCGTCGAGTCTTCCGCTACACTAATCCGTTTAAGGCTGTGGGTTACCTGTACAAACAAATAGGAAAGATGTGAGTCAGTAAACTCAGTGTGTAACCCATCAGAGTTAAGCATGTATACATATAGAATATCACAAACTAAACAGATTCACAATCGGCTTGTGCCCATGTTAGATACAGATACAGATTCAAGTCGGAGCCCATTTTAGAAATAGATACAGTTACAGACATAAAATCAGATGACAAAGTCCTACCCTCATCCTCTACACACCATCTCCGACCATCCCTACACACCATGTGGGGTTTAAAACACCCACCCAACCCTACACACCATGTTGTACCGATGCGGCACATATAAGATATAATGCAGCTGTGCTGCCAGATACTAGGCATAATCTGCCTTTCAGAACACTTCCTTCAACATATATATATATCATCCCACCCCAATCACAGTATAGAACATACATAGAGAATTAACAAACAAATCATGCTTAACATACTTTTATAAATAGATAACAGGTATGCAATCATAGGCATGCTCATAATCATATCTAAGTTTAACATATCACTTGGTTTTAGGGTCAGATAGCGTTTATCGACCCTACGGTAGGCCTACAATCGATTAGGAAGACCCGTGCAACCCTACGAAAAATTTCAGTATAATGGCCCACATGCCCAGATTGGCCTTGCCCGTGTGGATTACACAGCCTGGCCTAGGAACCCACACACCCATGTGGACTACCCGTGTGGGCCCATACCCCTAGTTCGGTTTAGCCCGTGTGGCTCACACGGCCACACTTTTGCCACCACACGCCCATGTTGTCGCACACGACCCATCACACGGGCGACCACATGCCCGTGTGGCGTCGATAGTAGGGTCTTTCGGCTTTTGTTGAATCTCATTTTTCTGCGTTTCGGGTACACACCCGGTATCGATTCACTGTAAAAACCCTCTCGAGAACACCAGGAACCTAAAATCATCCAAAAGACTCCGAATTAATCGCTTAAAACAATAAACTAAACCGATCCCAAATGAGTTATTCAGCAAATTGGCAACCAAACCTTACCTTTAATAGAACAACGGTAACTTTCACACAACTAAATTCCTGACGAATGATTTCGAACCTCTAAATCTTCCCCTAATCGAGAATAAGTACAAAATCCCCATTAAAACACTAACCATAAAACCTTAATATAGCAGTAGAACAGTTACTTATCGAACGAGCGTAACAACGTCGAACAAAAAGGGAGACAGTTGGAAAACTGGAAAAGAGAGGGGGAAAGCGAAGAAAAAATTTGGCAGGGTAGAATAGAGAATTTTGAAGAACGTCAAAATTAGGAAAGAAAAATGAAATTTTCGAAGAGGATTAAAATAAAAACAAAACAAAATAAAATCTGATAACTTCCCCCAAATTCCTTAGTTATCTCTCCACTAACTCACTAACATCCAACTCCTCAAAATTGTTGTTTGACCGAAACTCTCTCGGTCAAACGAGCAAAAATAAACTCCCACGCTCACGTAAGGATTCGAACATAAGACCTTCAGCAAATTGACACTCAACTTAACCACCAAACCAGCAGGCCCATTCTGATATGGTTTTACAAATAATTTAATATAAGCTCACTGAGCTAGTATAAGGCTTAAGTCAGAAAAATACCAAAATGTACCAAAGGTAAGGCTTGAACTTGAGACCTCACACACACACCCAGAATACTTAACCACTGAAGCAGATACACAGTTGTGTCAAAATTATCCAAAAACAGAAATAGAAATTTTGGGGCGTTACAATTTATTATATAATTTAGTGAATTTGATGCTCCTAATCCTTTAATTTCATGTTTCTATACTTAGGAGAGCATAGGGGAGCAAAAGGAGCGGAAAATGGGCCAAAATAGGACAAAACAAGTTATTTTTAGGAACCACACGGCTTGGGCATTCCCACACGGGCTGAGCACACGCCCATGTGAGCCACACGAGCTGGCCACATGCCCATGTGCTAGCCTGTGTCGATTTCGAACCCTGCTTCCCTAATATAAGGAAAAATCTAATTTTTAGGGTTTCTGAGCATTCTAAAGTTTATAAATACACATTAGAAGAAGACCTAGGGAGCACGCAGAGAAGAACGAAGAATTTACTCGAAGAACGCCAACGGATTCAACTCAGAAGTAGGATGTCCTTCAAGATTGAATATCTCCATTCAATTTCCCTAGAAGTTTTTGGGTTTCTTTATGTTTTATTGTTTTCTTAATTTTGAGATGTTTTCCTTCCAAATTATGAACTAAATTCCCTAGATACCTAGGGAAGATGAAGCCTAAGATGGATCTTATTATTTGATGTTATGAATTACATGATAAATACTTGTTTCTTGTTCTTAATTATGTATGCTTATTTCTTGCTTTAATAATTTTAGGATATTAATTCAAGTTTGATGTGTTTATTTCAGTGGAGTAAAAGTCCCTGTTTAATAGTAGATCTAGCATAATTGAGTGGAGTTGTATGCAATCCTAGAAATAGGACGACATAAATCTATCGGATTAGAGTCAAATCTAATAGGGAAATCCATAGATCGAGTTAATGCGACAATAGGGGTTTTAATTAGAAAGATATTCCAATTAATCAACCTAGAGTCAGTTATTTTTACTCTCAAAGGAGATATTAATAAAATTTAGGGATTTCTATGGATCAAGGCAAGTGAATAAATCGTTTAATTCAGATTCAGAATAATAAGTGAAGTCTAGGTGGATTATTTCCTAGGTATTGTCTCTCTCATTGGTTTATTCGATTATTTTATTACTTTATTCTCTGTTACGTCCTTAGTAATTAGTTTAATTTCAGATTAAAAATAACCCATCATTTTATAGGCTAAATAATAGAAATAGGTAATTACTAGTACTTTTAGTCCTCGTGGATACGATATCCCTGACTCACCATAGCTATACTACTATTCGATAGGTGCGCTTGCCTTTGTCATTATTTTAGTTAGTTAAGTGAATCATCATCAATTACCTAATTTGTATGGAATAATAGTAACTGAAATATTATAATAATAAAAAGTTGTAAAGTTGGACTGCTATTTGACATCCTAGCATAAGTCAATTGTTATCTTGTAATCTACAAAGTTGGTTATACATATGCAAAAAGTTCTATTGCACCATATCATGGGGCAGAATACCCTTTGAGATAGTAGGGCTAGACACAAGCACTAAAGACGGCTTGTGAACTATTTAATCTAAAACATTCAAAGTTTCAAAATGTGGATAAGAAGACATTTGTTATTTAAAAAAAAAAAGTTCATATTAACACCCTCAATATGGTTTAGAAAAACAAGGTTAGATTGTGCTAACATGTTGCAACGTTTATAACTTCATTCATAGTTGGAATTGGAATGATCCTTATTTTAAAAAGAACATAGAAGAAGATCATGGTAGTCCTAGTGATACATATTCAGATTTTGATTTAGATGATAAAGAAATTAGTTAAGGACCAACAGGTTAATGAGTATATGTTAAATGCTAGAGAAGGATTAACCCAACAAATATGGAATGTTAAAGCAATTAGATAAAATTTGTAATGCCCCAAAATTTTAGTCTTTGATAAAGGATAAGCATTTTAAAAGTGAATTAAGTATTTGGAGAGAAAGTGTGAATAATGAAATTTAGCAAGAACCCAATTGCAAATCTTTTAAAGTTGAAGGACTAAAAGTGAAAATTGACCTTTTTTGAAATGAGGTGAAGTTGAATAATATTATTATGAATGTGATATGGATATGTATTGATATGTAGAGTTGGAAAATTGAGATAGGGATTAAATTGAATAAAGTGGAAAAGTACAAATACTAAAGTGTAATGTTCTCATTTTATGGAGGAGGGGCCTAAATGTAATTTTTTTCATCTTTAATTGTTATTTAGAGACAAAATGATGAGATTAAAATCTCATATCTGATGAGGTGAAAAGTTTGTGGAAATTTATGGAACTTAAGGTTGAAAAGTGTTGAAAGTTGATTGGATGATGGAATATATGGACTATATATATATATATAATTTTCTACGAAGGTTGAACGGAAGCAGCTTGGGCAACAAAAATAAAAGGGAAAGAATGAAAAGGAAGAGAGAGTGTGTATGGAAACAACTTAAATAATGTTGCAAATGAAAGGAAAGTCTATGTGAATTAATGTATGAAGTGAGGATGTAGTGCATGTGGTTATGTAAGTCAAATTGAATAAGTAATGATACTAAGTGATATATGTGATAGATCAAGTATATTATATAAAAGTGAATAATGCCTTAGTGAACTCAGAGGAAATATGGTATATGATAAGGAAATGATTTTGGAGTTGAGAGGGGTTGGGGGTTAAGATAGGAATCGAATTAGTGATACTGGGATTCGAAGGGGATTAGGAGAGAATATTAGGTTATGTGATGTGTTTACCGGAGTTCCTATATATTTTTCTAGAGTTCCCATTATCAGAGTTTCATTATAGGTTGGGAGTTCGTGTTTGGTTTGGATCTCTTCAATGTATCAAAATTATTGAATTTCTCTAAGATTCACTAAGGATTGCAAAAGTGATATGTGGAAGTAAAAGTGTTATTGTGATATATGTGTTTTAGTAATACATGTGGATTAAGTGTTTATGCTATGTTTTTTATATAAGAAAAAAACTTTGATATATGAATGTGAAAGTTAATTAGTAACTATATGTGTTAAAGAAAAAACTATAAGTTATAAAGTTAATTAAATGATTTTACATTTTGGAAATGAATTAAAAGTTTGAGTATATTAGTGAAAGAAATTGGGTGAATAAATATTATTAAAATTAATTAAATTATATATGTAATATGGTAATATTGAATTCAATTGAATACTTACTAAAACTATTCACATAGCTTAACGCAAACAAACGAGTAGATGAAAAAAAAAGTAGATAGAAGACTCAAGAAGAACTTCACGAGGATCACATCATCTTTAAAGGCTTCAAGACTCTTTTGATATATGATTTTGGACTTGGAAATGACATGTGCATAAGGTGATTATAGTCTTCATATGTATAGAAAAGTTAGTGAAAGGTACTCAAAAAAGTTGAGAGTTATGTAATTTTAATTTACTTTGTTGAGCCAAGTTTTAATTTTATGATATTATATATGTGGTATTTAGAGATGTTTAATGTTTAAAATGAGCTTAATAACATTAAAAAAAAGTGTCAAATGTGAACTGGTCGTTGATGTGACTTAGTGGCCAAATGTGATATTCGTTGTTCGGGTTATCGGTTTAACCCAGGTAAATGGTGTTACAAAATTGCATATAATCCTTATTTTTCTTGTTAATTTCATTTGTAATCAAATATTATCAACAATTTTCTTGGACTAGCATATTACATATGATGATTTACTTTTAATTTTGTTATTTTTTAATTATTATTAATAATTTTATAAGAGTTAATTTTTTTAAAAATTAAAATTATGTAAATATAGAATTAAATTTTTATCGCTAAACACGACATAAAAAATTACCATATAAAAAGAGTTGTCCTCCAAGTTGAATCAGACTCTAGATTTACTCAAGGTCACATACCAAACAATATAAATAATACTTATTATCTATTGTATAAAGTTGAAACAAAGTTCGAATTAAACCTACAAAAGGGAAACTAGATGATCACCAACATCCTACACATCAAAATGGTCTCTCATATGATAACATTTCACTTTAATACCCTGTGAATAACATAACTATGAAACCTATAACAAGAGATCCCATTGAAACAGAAAGCAATGGCGAGCCTGATCCACTAGAAGCCGGTGGCGGTAGCACTGCTCTTCCTCCTCGTGGGACCGTCTTTGGCGCACCTGCTGATGTCGATGGTTGCACACCTACAAATTTGGTAGCAAATTTTAGAATAGGTCTAACTATATATGGTTGTAGTGTCTTTACTAAGCTGAAATTTTCAAATAACAATGAATACAATTTTTACATTTTCAATATACAATATAGTTTTACTTTATATAATTAATTAAAATAATTAACTCCAATATTAATTAAGTTTGATGATAATATGCTTGAAATTTTATTTAAGTGATAACTCTATTTTTAGTAAAATTTTTAATTATTTTTAAATATGTAATTATTACAATTTTCATTAAACAGTATAATTATGAAGTAATACAATGGAAAATAAATAGTATTCACTTCAGCTCAAAAGATTTTCCAAACACATATTTTTATATATATTATAGATATAATATCCAAAAATATCAAACTATTATAAACAGACTGTTCCAGTACCCATCCAAGAAACCATAAGTAGAGGTTATAAAAAATAGAGAAATTAAATTAGTTCAAACTAAAATAAAAAGATTAAATTTTAGAATAGTAGAGGGACTAAAACAACAATTAAACCTTTAAAGTGAAGAACATACCTGGCGCACCAGCAGGTGTAAGAGATACTGCCAAAGAAAACGAAAAGTAAATACCCAGGTTATTAGCCATCAATTCTAAAACATAAATTCCATTGTTTTCCTTTTAGTAAGTTTCATAAAATCTGAGTTTTGGAGCGTTTTGTCTCGATTAGAGATTCAACCTTTAGATTTAGTCAAATATTCAAATATCATTAGTATAGTTTAGGGTTTTTTATTTACTTTGTCATTGTTGATGAATGCATGCATGCTTAATTTCTTTTGCAAAAAGAAAACGAAGGAAAATTAACATAGATCAAACTCAAATTCATTCTTTGCATGGAAGGAAAATTAATATTACATTAAAAAAATGCCAATGGAATAGAAATTCCCACTTCCCAAACAAAAACTAACCAAATTTTTCCATCAAAATATTTGTTTTAAAAGAAAAGGAAAAACCACTCACAAGCGCATTTAGGGATAGAAGAAGCGGATATTTTGCAGAGGGCCGGCAAAGTGAAAGCCTTAGTGAGATTCAACGGAACGCCGAGAGAAGCACTTGTTTTAAAAGCCTCACACAAGCACTCGCCGTTTGTATCAAGCACAGTTTTCAAGCCAGAACAGCAGTTTCCTTCTGGCTTTGAAACCTGGCTCCCGCTCGACACAAACGACAAGCAATCGGCCATGTTGATAAACAGGAACGTGCAGTCCCCGATGGAGGAGAAGGAAGGCGATGGCGCCGCCGTATCCACGTGGATGTGGGCGGCGTCGACGGCGTAGATTGAGAGAACGGAAAGGATTAAAGTGAGAGAGAATTTTGAGACTACCATTATAGAGAGAGGAAACGAACGGGGATTTTTCGTTAGTAAAAAGAGAGAACTAAGTGGGTGACTGGATGACAGAGAGAAAAATGAGAAGCATGCCCTAGTGAAATATCATTAGTCAAGTCAAACACAAATTTATAACCCGAGTTGAGACTTATCTCGATCGGAATGGTTGTTGTTGCGGTAAATGATTTATAGGTAGTGGGCTCACGAATGAGGCTTTAATATTAGTGATACAAGTCGAGGTTCCCGTCATGCGTGATTGTTATGTGTAAATCTTCAATCCCATCAAATCTTTGTTGTTTTAGATTTTATATTCAATTATTACGTTATAGTTTATTGAATATGTATTTATGATTATTGTAAACCCTAAATAAAAATGTGAAAATTGTAAATTCAAGTGTTTGTTTTTGAAGTTGGTACAATTTAATGAGTATATTGATAATAACTTTTTCACAAAATAATTAATGGTGACAATTAAGTTAGAATTATAAATTTTAAAATTTTCTTTTATTTTTTTCAAACTTTTAAGTGTGAAGAATAATCTAGAATATCATTCAAGTATAAAGATTAACCACATATTTTGTTTTATTTATATGAATATTTTTAAAATTTGCTATTATTTTAGATATTTATATTTTTTAAATATTAAAGTATAAAAATCAAATATAGTATGGGATTTACATAATTTGAAAATATACTTAAAAAAATCAATATGGTAAGATATTTATATCATTTTTTAAAAAAAATTAATCTCGCTAGTACAAATACGGTTTTATCTATTATCTTCCACATTTGGCAATGAAATCTGTTATTGATGTTATAAGAAAATGCATCTACTGGATTTAGGCGTAAGCAAAATCCGATTCAATTCGAAAAATTCGATAAAAGAATTTAAATTTTGAATTAAAAAGTTCAAGTTATTTGAGTTAATCAAGTTATTTGAATCAACTCGAATAAAAAATTACGTTTTTCAGTTTAACTCGAATATGAATTACACAATTCGAGTTATCCGAAAATCCGAATAAGAAGAGACAAAACTACGTCGCTTTGATAAATGTTTACTTTTTTAAAAGTTAAAATTCAAAATAATTAAGTTAAAAGGAAAAACTACGTTGTTTTGATAAATATTTACCCATTAAGTTAAAAGGCAAAATCATTATATTGTTCATGTAGTTAAATAATCTTGTACTTAGTCTACTAGTTAAATAATCGGTCCATCTAAACGCAACATTAAGAATAAATAATAGGATTCGTTAACTCGACCCGATTTGACTCGAAATTTTTTCACTCGACTCGATTCGATTCGATTCAAAAAAAAAATTCAAATTGAGTTCAGTTGCTAAAATAGGATTTGTCAATTTGACTAACTCAAAAATGTAACACTCCTTACCCGTATCCGTTGTCGGAATAAAGTACGAGGCATTACCTAGGAGTACGGAACACTTACAGACAATTTAAACCATTTATCACTCAAATAACGAAATTGATTATAAAAGTTTCTTTAACGGACCCTCGAGGTCCAAATCATGCATTAGGATCGGATCGGGACTAAATCAAAATCGTATGAAATTTTTTTGCAAAATCCCTAAGTTTATCTCATTTACAAGGGTCCTATGCCCGTGTTGCTAGGCCGTGTGGTAAAGTTAATTTTCACAAATTAGGCTATTTTCCAAGCCATATTTCTCACTCATTTGATTCACATTCTTCACCCACATTTAATACATACAAAAACCAATTTAAGATATTCAACCGAGCATTATACTTAATACCATTTGTTAGTCGTACACTTCATATAAATAACAAGAAACGTATATGAGCTCAATTCTCATTAAATTTAGATAATTTCACATTATGTAACCATATAACGTATAACAACCATATCGTAGTATTTTAAATACATTTTCATAACAACTTGTCTTTATTTCATACTATTTTATATGTGAGCTTTACTCATCAAAGTATTTGAAATATCATCTTTATGCAAATAGTAACATGAGGTACATAATTCCATAATTATGAATGAACATATTTATCAAACATATTCCATGTTCATATATCATATTCTCGTGTCTCCATATATCAATAACCATCATTTTCTTGTATTTCAGATAAATACTTGTAACTATACATAAGTATGCAATTCGCTATTTCTTCCTGTCAATCACAATTTCAATTGACAAATTCTTGTGAATACGCTCAGTAATTTCATAATTCTATGCATTTACCATTTTCTATATTTATCCCGTTGAATTCATCAGAATTTCGATGGATTTCCTATAGTACACCCATGGTTTACAATCTCATTAACCGTCAATTCGTACTCATATATACATAAGTCCTTTTCAGAGAGCACACTCCTGCGAACCTCATTTCTTACAGCAGGATTATTAGTCCAGGCTAAATCCCCTGCAACGAAAATTACTCTAATGAGCTTGGATCTGAATTACCAGTCCAGGCTAAATTCAGACCCTAATTCAGATTACCCGTTGATAATACTCTAGAATGACGTATTTTTATGCATTAATTATGTGTTTATTCTGAGTATGATCCTGCTAATTTGAGCTATTTATGCTATTCTATCTTATAGGGACTAAATTGGAGGCAAAAGCGAAATTAAGGGCCAATAGCGTGAAATTGAAGATAAAATGGGTCAATGTGCGACACAGGGAAAAGTTGGTGCCAAAAGTGCAAGTATGGAGGACACAAGGGTTGAAATGCAAAAAGAAGACGTTTTATTCTATTAGACTCTATTTTGTTTATATTAGGATAATCAATATTAAGATAATCATTAAGGATTATTTAATTTAGGGTTTATTTTATTTATCTTTATTTATCTTTGATTATTTGTAATTATCTTTAGGAATTTAAGTAGGACTAGTCTATCTATCTTAGCACTATAAATAGGGGGTGAGATGACTCAAAATGGGCTCTCTTTTTTTCTGAAAAACACTCTCTCCCCAAAAGTCTTTTGTTCTTTCCATATTTTCTTTTAATAAAATCTCCATTTTTATTATATATTTATTTTCTTTTCCACCGCAACTATGAGCCACTAAAACCCATCTAGCCAAAGGTTGTCGAAAATCCCCAAAAAGGGTTCTTGAGGTTTAGAATCCGTACTTAGCCTTCTCAACAGGGTATTCATCGTTTCTTCACATTGCGAGGCTGACGCTTCCGTCTATGTCCCTTAAAAAGTGATCTTTTCAACGTGTGCAAGGAACGGTCGCTTTGTATATTTTGAGAAGGTTGCACAGTCGGTTCGTTAGCTTACTGCGTTAGAGGTTGAAGAGCCCAAGAGACAAAATGGCGTGGGATTCGCCATTGAGATACGTTGATCTAGCATAGATGATCCCACAAGGGCGATTGTTGGCTAGAGTCAGGTTCCACCAAATTGAAGTCTAAATCCTTGGAGCTGGTGGTCGTAGACTTCCTCTTCCACTATAACTGACTTATTCGGGTTGAGAAGGATCATCAAAAAGCCAAGGATTGAACCCAAGGCGAATCGAGGCAATCGGAGGCTGGAATCTCCCCATAAGAATTTCCTTAACTCAACTCTATTTCCTATTTCTAATTTTTGCAATTCCAATTTGACATCTCAATTCTGTTTTTATTTTATTTTCATTTCCAGATCAAAACTTTTAATTCTATTATTTTTATTTTTCCAGGAACGCAGGTTTTCTTGGGCACGATTCTGCCCAGGATTTCGAGAAACAAGCATTCGTATAATCCGGTCCCTGAGGATTCGACCCTACTTCCCATTTACTGTTCTTTTTCATTATTTTGTAGGGAATAGGATATTTTGGTACTTTCAACGACGCATCAAATTTTGGCACCGTTGCCGGGGATCGGTAACGTACTAATCTTTTTTTTTTTTTGTTTTCTATGACCAGATATGCTCCAGGCACTCTTGCGTTTGACTCAGAGATTGAAAAGACTGCGAAAGCTAATCGCAAGGAAACAAAGCTAAGGAAAAAGTAGTCAGTGGTGGTTGGGACTCAAAGCAATCCACCGCCAAAAATCAGAATCGACGACGAAGCAGAGTCAAGGGTTAACGAAAACCCTACTCAGACTTTTGAAAGTGAAAAAGTAGAAATCAATTCACTTGAAGAAGTGCTTGAAACTAGGGTTAACGAAAACCTGAATTTGGCACGTCAACCAATGGCTTAAACAATTCGGCAACTGGCCGAAGCTCCGACAGAACAACCGCCATTGTGCATCGCATATCCTACTATGGATACCGATTTTAAACTGAAGTCAGGGTTAATTCAATTGCTGCCAACTTTCCAAGGGTTACAAAATGAAAACCCCCATAAACATTTGAAGGAGTTTCATATGGTTTGTCTGAGTATGAAACCTTAAGGCGTAAGTGAGGATCAAATTAAATTGCGCGCTTTCCCTTTTTCCCTAGCGGATTCAGCTAGGGAATGGTTATTCTATTTACCTCCTGGATCTATTACTACTTGGGCTGATTTATCTCGTTTATTTCTCAACAGGTTTTTTTCCAGCATCTAGAGCAGCTAAACTAAGAAGAGAGATCGTAGGAATAAGGCAAAAAGAAGCGGAGACTTTTTACGATTATTGGGAGCGGTTTAAAAAGTTGTGTGTGAGCTGCCCACAACACGGTATAACAGAGCAATCTCTCCTCCAGTACTTTTATGAAGGTTTGAAACCAATGGAGATGAATATGGTAGACGCCGCTAGTGGAGGAGCGTTGGTCAATATGACTCCCCAACAAGCAAGAGACTTGATCTCCACGATGGCTGCAAATTCTCAGCAGTTCCGAGCTAATCCTGAACCCCACAAAAGGGTTCACCAGCTAAGTAATTCAACCTTAGAGGATAAAGTTGATAGACTTACTAATATGATGAATTTTCTTATTGCAGAAAAAGCAAAGCCAGCCCGGTTGGGCGGAACATATGCTACGCCTGATCATACCACTGATGCATGTCTCAGTCTGTATGATGATACCATGGCCCATCTAGATGCTGTGGGAAATTTCCTTAGGCCACCACAAAGGCGATACCACCCTTACGCTAATACCTACAACCCAGGATGGAGGGATCACCCTAACTTAAGTTATGGGGCCAACCCACGATATAACCAGCCATACCAGAACTGAGTTCCACAACAGCCACAAGATTCAGGTAATTCTCTAAAAATTTTGGTCAATAAATTAGTAGCTAATATGCTTGATTTTCAACAGAAAACTGAGGCATCTATAAGAGAATTGACCATATCAATTGAGAAATTGAACTCTCAAAGGAAGTTGCCGTCACAAACAGAACCTAATCCAAGGCAACACAAATGCAGTGACGTTGCGAAGTGGAAAGGTACTGGAACCAATTCTTAATAGGAATCTTGGCCAAGAAATCACCCAGAAAAAACCCGAAAAAGACGAACAGGTCTGACCAAAACCTCCATTGCCAAAAATTCAACCTCAATTTCCAGAATGATTCAACCAGTGTCGAAGAGGTAAAGAGGACAAGAAAATCCTCGAAACATTTAGGAATGTCGAGATCAACATTCCGTTGTTGGATGCCATCAAGCAAATACCTAGGTATGCTAAATTTCTTAAAGAGCTTTGCACCAACAAGCGAAAATTAACAAGTAATGAAAGGATGAATGTTGGTGAAAATGTGTCCGCAGTGTTACAGCGGAAAATGCCGGCAAAATGTAAGGATAGGGGCATGTTTGCAATACCATACAAAATAGGTTATTTGGGAATTAAAAAGGCTATGTGTGATCTAGGAGCCTCCATAAATGTAATTCCATATTCTATTTATGAATCACTTAACGCAGGTTTTTCGACAAAAACAGGTGTTATCATTCAATTGACAGACAGGTCCGTTGTGCATCCCGAAGGAGTCCTCGAGGACGTATTAGTCAAAGTCAATGGACTTATCTTCCCTGCAGACTTTTATGTGATAAAAATGGAGGAGGATAACACTCCCGGGTCTTCAGACATCTTGTTGGGGTAACCTTTCTTTAGTACTGCAAATACTAAGATTGACGTACGAAGCGGAACCCTCATGATGGAGTTTGATGGGGAGATCGTGAAGTTTAACGTTTATGGCACTATTAGCCACCCAAGTGAAGTCTTGGACGTAAACCGTGTCGACAAAATTAACTCATCAGTAGAAAAAACTTTTGAGTCATCTTATAGAGATAAATCTAAAATGATGCTTGATGACTTTGAATTTGTTAATAAATTATTGGCTCCTGTGGATACTAAACTTCTACCTTCTGTTGTGCAGGCATCAAATCCGAAAAAAAACCACTTTTCGAGCATCTGAAATTCACATTTTTGGAGAATGATGAGATCATTGTCGACTTAAAAGGGATCAACCCCTTGTAGGAAAATATGAAACCAATGAAAGAGGCGCAAGGACGATTAAACCCAAATATGGTGGATGTGATAAAAAATGAGAATTTCCAAGCTCACACGATTGAAAAGATTTATTTTGAGCCACCGTAGAACTATTTAAGTCGTCGAGCTAATGACGTTAAACAAGCGCTTGTTGGGAAGCAACCCAATCTTTATTTTTCTTCTATTATTTATTTTCATTTTTTACTATTTATTATTTATTATTTTCTTTTCTTTTTAATTTCTTTTCTTTTATTTAAATATTAATAAATTTCTCTTATTCCATCTAGGTAAAACGGAGCGAAAATACTAAGAAAATATAGACAAGTCAGAACCAAACAGCCCTATCTACGGTACCAAACAACCTCTATTCTAGATACTATTTCAGCCCAGAATGCAATATCCCTGCAGCCAAACTGCCCTATTCCTACAGCCAACCACCCTTATCCCTGTACCCAAACATCCCCTTTCAGCCAAATAAAACCCCAAAACCTAAAATATTTTCCCAATTTCTTTCACCCAAACTCCATTGCCGCTGAAACTTCACCCTTCTCCACCAACCACCGCCGTTCGTCGTTCGCAATGGTGCGCGCTCGAAGTCGTGCCGCCGCCGAGCCCGCTTTCGCCGTTAACCCACGCCGACATCGAGCCCACTTTCGCCGTTAACCCACGCTGATACCGCTTCTCCGTGCCTCAGGCCGTCAATTTGACCGTCGACGCGTCTTCATCCTCTTCCTCACCGCCGCAAACCTCCTCTCTAACATCGATGGTAACTACACGGGGAGTTTTACTAAACCTTTCTACTTATTTATCTCTTTTAGTCAACATTGAGGACAATGTGTTTTAAATAGGGGGAGGAACTCTTCGTTGTTTTTGTCAATTTTTTTTATTTTGGTTGTTGTTGCTGCCGTGTTTTTGTTTGATGTTGCTGTTTGAGGCCCCATTTTGTCCGTATTTATTTTAGAATATTCTGCCTCTTTTTATGCCCAAGAATTTGACCATGACTTGGCTACTGTTTGCCCCACAAGCATGATTCTTGCCTTCTAAGGAAATTATGATTTTTCCCATAATTGATGCCACCTCCATTGTTTTATTTTTATTAGGCTAAAAATAATTGTGATTAATAAAGTTAACCCTATCTTACTTTTCGTGAAATTGATCAAGTTTATTATAAAGTGAACACTTAAAATGATTGCATGCTTAATTTATGTTCATTGATATTAGGTGATTATTGAAACTTATTCTTGACACTTAAATTGTTTTTCCTAAGTTCTTAAAAATTTAAATTCGTTTAAATATTAATAAAATTTTTCCATAATTATGAGTACAGCTTAGAACGTGACTAACTAAGTAACCGGGGTAGGGTGCTTGGGTTGTCATTCCACTTCGCGTCAAAAGGTTGTGTGACGTGACAAGTAAAACTCCGGTAGCCAAGGTTATGAGTGTAGCCCAGAACGTGACTGACTGAGTGTAACGACCCAAAATCTGTGGGCACCGGAAAAGTGTGTTTTCGGGTTTCTGTCTTAGTAAATTGAGTTACTAAATAATTATTAGGAGTAATTATGAGTCTAATAGTGTGTTTAATTAGATTTTTATTTAGTGAATTTAGTTTAATTTAAAGTAATTAGGAAAAAGGATCAAATTGAATAAAGAGTAAAAGTCTAATTATAGATTAAAAGAAAGTAAAAAGGATCAAAATGGCAAATATGCCATTTAGCATAAGTTGAGGCGGCATATGAAATAAAAATCTAAGATTTTTACTTAGATTTTAATTATAAAATATATATATATTAGTAATAAATTATATTAAATAATTTAAAATAATTATATTACAAGATATTTATATGATAAATAAATTAAAATAAAGACAAATATATGGTGATTAAATTATACATGTGTAATGCATACATTTGTACACTTGTAAAATAAATATATAATTACTTATAATTTAAACTAAAAGATATTTGTTATTAAATAATTATTATATATTATATTATTATAACATAAAGTAAAGGAAATAATAAAAGAAACAAAAGAAAAAGAAAGAAGAGAAAGAATAGAAGCTTTCGAAACAGGGGAAAGGAAAGAAAGAAAGGAAAAGAAAAGGAAAAACTAAGGTTTTAAAGCTTGGAGTTTAATTAGCTAAAAAGGAACTCGAGGCATCGACCCACAAAGAAAAGGAGAAGGTTATCGAGGAATAATCAAGCAAATTCGGGTTTGTATTACTATAATTCAAATTATTTATTTATTCATTAAATGTTAAATTAATTTATGTATATGGTAAGTAAATTATAAGGTAAGTGTTTTTATTGAGTTGAATGGAAATTGAGTTGAATGATGAATATGTATTGAAATTGAATTGTATGTGGATTGAAATGGAAAAGTGTAATTGATATTGAAATTGAATTTGTTATGAAAATGAAAATGAAATTGAGAACTGAAATACCCTATTAACTAGTCGGGCTGAGTTGGATATAATTGGCATGCCATAGGATTTGAAAGAGTACGGGATTTATCAGCTTTACCGATCAGGCACTTTATGTGTCGTATATCAGGCACTTTATGTGTCGTATATCAGGCACCTCGTGTGTCGTTTCAGGCACTTATGTGTCGTATACTGATCAGGTACTATGTACCGTTTTAGGCACAATGTGCCGTATTGGTGTGTTTGGGTTGAAATCCGTGTATCAGTCTGAGTCCGAGTCATGTTAATAGGGGTTATTAAATATAACAGTGATCAGATTGATACTGAATGAAGAATTGAAATATGGACTGAAACACACGAATCGTATTATATAGCGAAAGCTATCTGGGATAGCAAGTTGATTTGATATGAATGGTAATGACTGTTATTGAAATGGATATGTACAAAACACTAATTGGAAAAGTGAATAGTTGAATATAGTTATTGATATTAGACACTGAATTAAAATATGATTGAGACAAATGAATTATGTAGCTCTGGATTGGATAAAAGTGAATATTATAATTGTAAATGACTTGTGAATAAATCGTGAAAAACTATATAGGTTAGTAAGTGAAAAGAATTGAATAGTTATGATTGTTATATGATTTTAAGTGTTTGTTATATTTTTATTTTATTAAGTATTCGGATTATAGAAATACCACTAAGTATACACATACTTAGCGTACGATTTATTTTTGTACGCAGGTTAAGTTAAAGTGAGAATGTCGGATCAGCATCCCAGACTGATCCCGAATTCAACGAGGTAAAGCATGTTAATTGTTGATAATGGCATGTACCTAGGGTGTCTTATGTGTGTCATCTTGAATGGTGAATGTAAAAGTGAAATAAGTAGATTCAGATTTTGGTAATGGTATATAGTAGGACTTGACTAATTTAGTATGAATTTGATTTATTTGATAATATTTGATAAGTAATTAGAATTGAGTATTGGATAATATATATAAACGTGTAAATTTAGCAAGTTTTGAGCATATTTAAATGTGTTTATATTGGTTTAACATAGGTATTTTATGTAAATTATCCGATAGGTTCAGTAATGCTTCGTAACCCTATTCCAGCTAGGGTTTGGGGTTAAGGGGTGTTACACTAAGTAACCGGGGTAGGGTGCTTGGGTTGTCATTCTACTTCGCGTCAAAAGGTTGTGTGATGTGACGGATAAAACTCCGCTAACCGGAAATAGCAATATATTTCTAAGCAAATAAATAAAAAAAAAGAGAAAAAAATAAATAATAATAATAAAAAGAGAAAAAGAAAAAATGTGTAAATAAATAAAATTTGGACTAAAGGAAGAAACGAAGAGGGTGTCTTGGTAGGTTTAGTAATTTACCTAATTTCCATGAAATAATTCAAGTTGATGTTAATGTCTGTTTTAATTGGAAAACTTTTTCTGTTTTACTTAAAGCAAGCTTAGGGTTCTCTTTATTTTTCATATGCATTTTTGACTAATTTTTATGAAACTTTGGAGTGGTATTTCTTTTATGGCAAAAAATCTAATTTTCACAGTGGATAGAAACCATACTTGAGGGCAAGCATGGGCTAAGTGGGGGAATTAGATAATACTCTAGAATGACGTATTTTTATGCATTGATTATGTGTTTATTCTGAGTATGATCCTGCTAATTTGAGCTATTTATGCTATTTTATCTTATAGGGACTAAATTGGAGGCAAAAGCGAAATTAAGGACCAAAAGCGTGAAATTGAAGATAAAATGGGTCAATGTGCGACACAGGGAAAAGTTGGTGCCAAAAGTGCAAGCATGGAGGACACAATGGTTGAAATGCAAAAAGAAGAGTTTTTATTCTATTAGACTCTATTTTGTTTATATTAGGATAATCAATATTAAGATAATTATTAAAGATTATTTAATTTAGGATTTATTTTATTTATTTTTGATTATTTGTAATTATCTTTAGGAATTTAAGTAGGACTAGTCTATCTATCTTAGCACTATAAATAGGGGGTGAGATGACTCAAAATGAGCTTCTTTTTTTTCTAAAAAACACTCTCTCCCCAAAAGTCATTTGTTCTTTCCATATTTCCTTTTAATAAAATCTCCTTTTTATTATATATTTATTTTCTTTTCCACCACAACTATGAGCCACTAAAACCCATCTAGCCAAAGGTTGCCAAAAATCCCCAAAAAGGGTTCTTGAGGTTTAGAATTCGTACTTAGCCTTCTCAACAGGGTATTCATTGTTTCTCCGCATTACAGGGCTGACGCTTCTGTTCATGTCCCTTAAAAAGTGATCTTTTCAACGTGTGCAAGGAACAGTCACTTTGTATATTTTGAGAAGGTTGCACAGTCAGTTCGTTAGCTTACTGCGTCAGAGGTTGGCGAGCCCAAGAGACAAAATGGCTTGGGATTCGCCATTGAGAAACGTTGATCTAGCATAGATGATCCCACAAGGGCGATTGTTGGCTAGAGTCAGGTTCCACCAAATTGAAGTCTAAATCCTTGGAACTGGTGGTCGTAGGCGTCCTCTTCCACTATAACTGACTTATTCGGGTTGAGAAGGATCATCTAAAAGCCAAGGATTGAACCTAAGGCGGATCAAGGCAACCGGAGGCTAGAATCTCCCAATAAGAATTTCTTTAACTCAACTCTATTTCCTATTTTTAATTTTCGCAATTCCAATTCGACTTCTCAATTCTGTTTTTATTTTATTTTCGTTTCCAGATCAAAACTTTTAATTCTGTTATTTTTATTTTTCTAGGAACGCAGGTTTTCTTGGGCACGGTTCTGCCCAGGATTTCGAGAAACAAGCATTTGTATAATCTAGTCCCTGAGGATTCGACCCTACTTCCCCTTTACTGTTCTTTTTCATTATTTTATAGGGAATAGGATATTTTTGGTGCTTTCAACGACGCATCACCCGTCCGGGCTAAATCCATTTTCCACATATTCTTCAAGAGGGCTATATCAGGATCACCCATCCGAGCTAGATCCTTTTCACACATATTCTTCGGGAGGGCTATATCGGGATAGGATCACCCGTCCGGGTTAGATCCTTTTTACCGTCAATTCCTTTTCAGAGATCCATCGAATTTTCCTTTCATTCAACCGGGATTTATTTTCCATTTTCATCAAGAATATCAATACTTCATCAATTATCATACAATAAACATCCAAATCATATTCACATCAATAAAAATATGTTTCAAGCATTTAAGAATATAATTCAAGTTACACGAACTTACAATTTAATTTTTATACCATAACGATAATCTTAGTTTCATAATAAATATTTGAAATAAAACATTATATCATTTCTAATTCAATGCTTATTGATTATAATCAGGCATGTGATCAATTTATGCATAAGTCATTCATATATTTTTCCTCCTCCTCCTCTCCATCCACATCCTTAGTATAAATAACACACTTGTAAGTAATATTATCTATAATTTTCACTATTTATTTATGTGAATATTCAAGCTGTCCATCCATGTCATAGTCACTAAATTATTTTTATCTTAAGCTACAGAACTCCAAATTAAGATCCGTTAATTTTTCCTAAAACTAGACTCACATATATTCTTACCATAAAATTTTCAAAATTTTTGATTTAGCTAATAAGTACAGTTTATTCTTTAAATTCACCCCTATTCTGCTGTCTGACAGTTCCGACCCTTCTTTACTAAAAATTAATTATCTCCTCATACGGGATTCAGATGATGTTCCTGTTTATTTCTCTTAAAAATAGATTCATTGTGGATTTTAAAAATATAAATTTAACCCCCTAATTATTTTTCTCTAATTTTTTATGATTTTCCAAAATCAGAACAGGGGAACCCAAAATCATTCTGACCTTATCTCACAAAACCTATTATATCTCATGATTTACAATTTCATTACTTACACTGTTTCTTCTATAAGAAACTAGACTCAATAAGCTTTAATTCCATATTTTATTCATCTTCTAATTCGATTTCTAAAATTTTTGGTGATTTTTAAAAGTTAGGCTACTGCTGCTGTCCAAAACTGTTTTAGTGCAAAGTGTTGATTTCTATTTTGCCTCAAATTTCATAATTCATAGAATTCAGTCCTTGTCCAATTAACCCCTCAATTGGGCTAATTTTTCTCAATTAATACTTTATTCTATCATTTTAAACTACTTCATAACCCTTGAAAATCAGAATTTTAGCATTAGACCTTAATTCCAAACTTTTTCACAATTAGATCCTAAAACCAATTTCCATCATTTTTACTTGATAAAATCATCATATATCAAAATTAAAGCTTCAATTCTATGTTTATTCATCATATGCTTCCAAAAATCATCCATAGGAACTTTAAAAATTAGCCATAGAATAAAAAACTAATGACATAGTAAGTTGGACCCAATTGTAAAAGTCCAAAAAATATAGAAATTTCAAGGAGAAAGTAAGAATTAAACTTACATGAAGCTAGAGTATGAAAACCAGCTTGAACCCTCTTCCATGGCTATTTTTCAGCTGATGAAAATGAAGAGAAATGAAGAGAATTCTAGATATTTCAATTTGGTCCCATTTTTATTTAGCTAATTTTGGCAATTTTTCAATTTTGCCCTTATTTCACCCATTTCCTAATTTTTCTCAGCAATTGCCGCCCAAAATATCTCCTTTGGGCTTTTTTTCACTTTAGGTCCTTCCTCATTTGACAATTAAGCTATTTAATCCTTCTAGCAACTTTTACACCTTTTTCAATTTAGTCTTTTTTATTTAATTAACCACCCAAACGTCAAAATTTTCTAACGAAATTTTAATACTACCTTATTGACATTCCGTAAATATTTATAAAAATATTTATGACTCGGTTTATAATATCGAGATCTCAATACCTCTTTTTCTCAATTTCTTGACCAAATAAATTTTTATAAAACACATTTTACCATTTCAAAAGTATTTTAAAAGCTACATTTGGCTCGTAAATATTAAATAATATAATCTACGAGTTCATTTGTCGGGTTTGGTGGTGTCAAATCACTATTTCCGACATCGTTGAAATTTGGGCTATTACAGAAAATTTTTGACTCGATTCGACTCGACTCAATCGAATACTCACCCCTAACTGGACCTGTCATACCATACATGACAAGATTTTGAAACCATATCGTTTAAATGCCAGATAAGAGGTGTAATAAGTTATAGATTATAAGAGGATTTTGATTTGTTTTTATCCAAATTAAGAATAATTCTGAAATCATATAAGAAGGCTCCAATTATCTACCTTTGATATTTCACTAAGTATATATCAAAATAAAATGTCTAATTCCATCGAATTCTTGTATTTTACAAATATAACACCAACCTATATTTATAGGTACCAATTGATACATCAATATATTTACCAATAAACATCAATTTTCAATTCAGTAATTATTCCACCGAAAGGACACAACTTTATGACCTTCTTAAATTTTACGAAATAAAGTATTTATTGACAAATAAAAACTTGTCACTGATTTTAAATATAAAACTGCCAATGGAATACAACGACGAAATGTACGTCGTCGCTATGGTGTTGTGTCAATGTAAATCTTTATCGACGGTAGTTTTTTGTCGGTATACACATTTTAATTTATATTTGACAATCATTTTGTCACTAAAAATATCATCAATTATTTTATCCCATTAACCATTTTTTTACCGACAATTTTGTTACCAAGTAAATTACCAAGCAAAAAATGACCAAATGACGTATTTTTTTTTTGCAAAAAAAAAAATGCCTCACGTCATTTCAATCTAAAGTCGTCACTGTCGTTAATAATTGATGGCTAAAGTGCCACCACTTTCTCTTCTACAAAATGGCCATTTGTCATTTTCCTTCTTTCTTTCTTTTAATTATGATAATGTATATATACATATCCATGTTTTGCATTTTAAAATTTATTTAAGATTATGAATTATTTTAATTAAACACTTAGAATTATCAATTCATAAATTGTATTTTAAATAACAAAAAAAAATTCATACAACAAATTGAAATAATTAGTTAACTTGTATAACCAAAGACCAGAGAACAGTTGCAATTTGTAGGTTGTTTCAATTTTAATCTTGAAGCATCCATCGTAGTGTTAAACCACTATTCTTCCTTTGTCCACCATGTATGGAAGACACTTTTTAAATTCTTAAGATTAAGATTGTTAGAAAAAATAAATAATAAAAATTGAAACAAAAAATCATGAGGTGAGACCACATCCTTTAACCATGAGGTTGAGGGTTTGATCTTTATTCGTGGGAATGAAGTATATTTCATGACCAGACGTTTATCAAGTTCTTCTATTATAAGGACTAGTTCAAATTAGTCCATCTATTATTAAATGGATCGAAAAATTACTTAAAGATTATATTTTTCATTTGTAGCTCAACTCTAAACAAATTATTTCATTTGCAAAATCATAAAAACTTCGAAAATGTTATCTAAATGACATTTTTAAAACAACTATTGCTAACTCTGTTAAAATTTGACATTATTTGATTTTTTTTTACTAATACAAGAATTTAATTAATCCATTTAATAGTATAGAATTAGTTTAAATCAATCCCTATAGAGGACTTGCATGGTACTTTCATCATATATAAAATGCATAATAATAAATTTAGCACCTAAGATTGATCTCTTTGGTCATTTTATCCTTAATATTTTTTTTTCAGCTTTTACCTTTAAATTTTAATCAAATTGTATTTTATTTGGATGGAAAAGTGATTCAACCAAAATTTAAGCGCTATTGAACTGATTGTTTGCGTGGCAATTAATCCACGTGTTATCAAAAAATGTATAAGATCACTAAACTATTAGTATATTTACATTTTGGTTATTTAACTTCAAAAAGTTATAAAATGATCATTGAATTATTTGAAAGTTTTCATTAAGTCATTAGGTTGTCAAAATCATTATTGTATGGCCTTATCTATTTGTACCGCCCATATCAATGGAAAGCTCTCATTCTCTTCTTTTTTACAAATTAGTTTTTTTTTTTATGAGACAACTTTGAACATCACGAATTTGCAAACAAAATTTCAAACAATTTTTTTCTTTAATCTCTGACACTGACCATCATATCGACTTAGATCTAAGATATGTTCTTCTACTCAATGGGTGCTGATCCACCATATCGATCATCGAGCCGTCTTTTAGAGCTTGCAAACTGAATTTTAAATAATAATAATTGAACAACCAATAATTATAATTTATAATTTTTTTTGAATAATTCAATAAAATAAAATTCGATATGATCTAAAGAAAAGAAAAACCGTAAGCCTTAGGGCTAAATTAACAACGTAAGATTGCCTCCCTTGAGATTTCCTAAGCAATAAAAATCCAAAAGCAAAACAGTTCAAAAATCGTCCTCGTTTTTGCCTTTCATAGCTGTAATGGCATTTCTCGAGAATATATATTTATATATTGACTTTCGATATATACGTTAGGTTTATACCTATTAAGATTAAATCCAACACAAATTTCACTAAGTACACTCACCTATGGAGTCTCCATTGCTTCCCATATATCTTCTCATTGTGATTCTTTTCTCACATTACAGCACCACCATAGCTCAATACGAGCAAGAAAGGGACACCCTTTATGCTCTCAAGCACACATTCAACGACCCTTTCTTAAACGATAACTGGGACGGCCTTCACTGCTACAAAAACACCTCTTTCTGGTACGGTATTCAGTGCATCGATGGGCGAATCACGTCGATATTGCTGGAAAATAGGGGGTTATCAGGGAACCCAAGTGCTGTTTCATTGGTTGTGCTTTCTGAATTGGTCACCCTTAGCTTCAAGAACAATTTAGTGTATGGGAACATAATGGATTTCTGTTACAATCACAAGTTGAAAGACATTGATCTGTCGGAAAACATGTTGGAAGGACCGATCCCACCTTGTTCGATCAATCTCGAGTTGTTGCGGTCATTGCAGCTTCAACAGAACCATTTGAGTGGCATGATACCAGAGTTCAACCATGCTGGTTTAACAGTTTTTAATGTCTCCTACAACAATATCAGCGGCCCGATCCCCGGAACGACCACTTTGAGGTCTTTCGCCGCCGATTCGTACGCTAACAACGGCCCTAACATGTGCGATCCGTTGTGCCATTTCAGCGAAATTAACACACCAACCCCAATAGAATCCAAGAAGGAATCCATTGCAATCGTATTCATGGTTCTCGACATAATCGGTCTAGTCACCGTGATTTTGCTTTTGATTCTCTACTGTAAGAGATCTAGCAAGTTCAAGAACCTGATCAAAAGACGCCATTTTGAGGAAACCAGCGATGGTGATGGAATGAAGCTGGTTTTCTTGGCGGATGATGGAGGTTTCGAGCTGAACGAGTTGATGGGGGCTGGTGCTGAAGGGTTAGGGAAAGGAGTTTGCGGGGATAGTTATAAGGCTACGTTGAATGATGGGGTGGCTGTTGTTGTGAAACAGTTGAGGGGGTTGAAGCCATTGATGAGCAAGGAGGAGTTCATGAAGATGGTGAGAATGATTGCAGATCAAAAGCATCCCAATTTGCTTCCTTTAATGGCGTATTGGTGTTCCGAGGATGTGAAGTTGTTGGTCTACAGATATGCCAAAAATGGAAACCTCTTCAACCGCCTTCATGGTGATCAAATTATCAATTATGTCTTCTTCACCTTCTCTATAGATAGGGATAAATTAATATTTAGTCCCTGAATTTAGTAACTTTTTTAATTTTGGTCTTTAAACTTTTTTATCCACATTTGAAAGTATGATGACCTGTGATTTTTTAAATTGTGTCATCTCATCATTTTTATTTTTTTAGAATATATAATTATTTATATTTATTTATAAAATTTTTAAGTGATTACATGACACAATTTGAAAATATCATGCATATTTTAACAGAATTCAAATTTCAATATCAAATTAAGAAAAATTATCAAAATTTAAGACTAATGTGAATAAAAAAAATTTCAAAACTAAGATTTGAAAACTATTATATATATTTTATTATTATTTTTAATATAATCCAAAAATACTTAATAACAAAGAGTATTTATGGAATGAGTCGAGGAGTGGTTCCAAAATAACTTGAAATTTAAGCTCAAGACCACCCAAAACACTCGTTTAGTGTTAAAAAATAATAAAACTTTATTTTCCTTTATTTAATTATTATTATATTAATATAAATTTTATTTTACATTTTTTATTATTTCTAAACAGTAAAGCAGGCTGGACCGTGTGGGGCACCCGGCCCATGACCCCTAATAATAATTTCCTGACCAAGACACATAATGAAAATGCAGGCGGGAGAGGTAGCCGGGACCGGATTTCTTTCAAATGGAGCTCACGATTGACAGTCGCTCGAAGCGTGGCACGAGCGTTGGAGCATCTTCACCTCAATTCGAACCCCTCCCAATGCACCGTCCCTCACGGCAACCTGAAATCAACCAACATTCTCCTCGACGACGACGGCGAAACGGTTCTCGTCTCCGATTACGGCCTCGCTTCATCCATGGCCCTTCCCGTCGCAGCTCAACATATGGTCTCATATAAATCGCCGGAATACCAGATATGGAAAAGGGTTTCGAGGAAATCCGACGTGTGGAGCTACGGCTGCCTCCTTTTGGAATTACTGACGAGGAGAGTCTCGGTTCACTCGGCTCCGCCGGGCATCAATGGCGTGGATCTTTGCAAATGGGTCAAACGAGCTTTTAGAGAAGAATGGGTTGCTGAGGTATTTGATATGGAGATATCTATGGAGAAAACCGGTACTAAGGGGATGGAGAAGTTGCTGGAGATTGCTCTCCGTTGCTGCGATGAGTCGCCGGAGAAACGGCCTGAAATGGCGGACATTGCAGCGGAGATAGATGCCATAGAGACGGTTGAAGCGGATCACGGAGCTGACTTATCGGCGGTGCAATCGTTAACTGAGGAGGGTTTCTCTATGCATGCTTCGTCGGCGATAGTGGATAGCAGCGACGGGATAAGTTGATAGGATTTTTTAAATGGTCAAATTCTGATTTTGGTCCTTTAACTATATTTAAATATGAGATTTAGTCCTTATATAATTTTTTTTAGTATTATGATAAACTTAGCTCTAATATTTACTTTTTTCATTTTGGTCCTAATTCTTTTTATTTTTATCATTTTGGCCCCAGCCATCAACTTTTACTCAAATTGCTTTTTTAGATGAAAAAGTTGAATGGAGCATTAATATTATTAATAACACTAACATGACAGACGGTTCGTGTACTTCATAAATTTAAAAATATAATAATAATTTGAAAACAAATCAACAATTGTTTATAAATTTTAAATTTTTTATGAACTTTTTTAAATTTTGTTGATTTTTTTTAAAAATTTTTAAATTTACGAAGTAGATATAGCTTGCCACACATGATACCATATTAGTGTTGTTAACATTTTAACAATTTAGTGCATTTTTTCATCTAAAAATAATAATTTAACTAAATTTTGAATGTTGAGAACCAAAATGATCTTACAAAAAAATTTAAGGGCCAAAATAACAAAATAAGTAAACACTAATGCTAGTATAACAATAGGAGGAAAAGACTTATTTAACACATGTTTTAAATAGTTAGATATAGAGTAAAGAATAATTAGTACAAATTTAAATTTAAAATTAAAAGGATTAGTAAAAACTCTAGTAAAAAATAAGGTAAACTACACCTATAGTCCCTCTAAAATAAAATTTATCATATTTTGATCACTATAATTTTTTTCTCAATTTAGTAAATCTAATTAAAATAATTATTCAAAATATTCACTTCCACTAAGGAATTGCATAGTCAGCAATTCACGTATTTTTTTCCACCTAAGAAAAGCTTGAGAAACCATATGAAAATTCCAAAATCATAAACCCCCTAGAAATTACTGCAAGGAAAAGCAATCACAGGCAGATAAGAGAGAACACAAACAGAAAGCATGAAGGAGGTTTTCAACCTAGGGCTATCTTCAAGAGTTAGTGTCTTTTGCTCAAAGATGAGAGGTAGGCCCAACCAAAACTATAGTTAGATCGGACAGCCAGAGAAGTGAGTCCAAGAAGGTTAAGGGTTTAGACTTTAGGTTTGGATTCGTGAAATCCAACACCTTTTCGAGATAAAATATTTGGGGATCAGAGAAAAAGACATAGAGCCGACCCGAGCAATGCCATTTTGTGCCCGAGAGCGGTGATGACAGTGATAGTGATGGTGTTGCCGTTCAAAAATCGAAGGGAAAGAGAAAGCCATTCATTTTGGTAGGAGAGACTATTATGACTGTGAATCTTTTCCATTCTTTTTCCCTTTAATTGAAGGTTTAGAGATTTTACAAAGTAAGATTGATTAATGACAAATTCTTTCCGTTCCTTTCTTCTACTATTTCTTATCTTCCTTGTAAAATGAAGTTCGATAACAAGAAAAGTGGTGTCTGATAATCAACCCCCCCCAAGGTTTTCAATTGTTTCAAACAAAAAAGAAGAAGACAAACGATTTTCAAACCTTTCTGGCTTCAGTCATTCACAAATGGGGTTTGATTACAAGAAATTTCTTCAAAATATGGTTGTGTTTGATTTTTGATCGAAATGAAGGAAACTTTTGGAATTTTGTCTGAATGGATTAGAGTTAATCTAAGTTTAGTCCCGGTTTTTAGTTTTTGTTATCTTTTATTTTTTTTATTTTTCATTTATTTTAGCTTAATTATTACATTGGAAATCAGGTGAAGCAACTGGTGCCTGACATGGATTGTTGAAACGGCAATGACTATAATAATGGCAACTTTTGCTTCAATTCGACAAATTAGCCGGCAATTTGTCAAAAGGTTTGCTCCATTTTCTCCTCTCTCTCTTTTTTTTTAAAGGTTTAATTTAGTTTACTGCTTGCTCAAAAGTGTATGAATTGAAGGAAAAGGAACATTTTGAATCTTAACCAATTTTCTTTTAAACTTGAATCTTTCTTATGTTTATCAATTTTCCTTTTTCAGTTTTTTGTTTTTGATGATTTTGTGAACCTTGTATAGTTAGTATTAGAGAACTTGAATGCTAAGCTTTACATGAAGTTTTCTTTCATTTGCTGCAATTAAGAGACAGAAGAAAAAGAAATTTGAAATTCTAAGTAATGTTACGTCCTTTATTAACATTCAAGAGATATAAATTCTGGGCTCTAGAGAGAGACTATAAATCTATGATGTAACTTCTGTTATATGTATATATATACACCTTTGACTAAGGAGACACCTTGTGAGCAAATGTCTGACACGGATAGGATATCTGTCATTCAGATGGCGCCCATATCCATTGACAGCCTATATCTATGACTAGTCATTAGACATGATAGCCCATACCTATGGCAATAAATCATTAATAGATTGGCTAAATTCTAGGGAGTTCGGAACCAATATACGAGTGAAACATGACATCTTGAGAACTATCAGAAACAACCCCTTGAAAGTTTATTGACATAATAAAAAGGGGCTAAGAGCCTAAGACATTCTTCCCTCTAGCACTCTCAACTCTCTCCTCTCTTCTCCAATTTTTTCTTGACATCCACATTCCGATTATCTCAACCCTCTCACAGCTTTCCCCCAGTGGGTGAACCATCACAAACTGCCGCAACCTCCTCCTTGTATCAACAATATATTGTAAACTCTAATCTGTCAAAGTTGGTCACAGATGTTATTTTGCTTGCTATTGCAGGGAACCTTTACTCAAGTTCTGTTGTTTTGTCCAAAATGAGTCCTTTTTTCCTAGTCCATGCCTTGATTGTATCACATTTGCTAGCCAGAGAAGCTACAGTGCAGTGAGTCCTTCATTACATGCACTACGTGTAACCTCTCCTGATTTTTCATTGCTGAAAAAGCAGAATGTGCTTCAGCATCACAACATACTTGGTAAATGGTTGCATGCAAGATGTTTGAGTAATGCATCAATTGAGCTAAAGACAGATGAGGATGTTATCAGGTTTGCTTTTAATAAGTCAGTTGGTAGATTAGCCTCTGCAAACAGAAGGAGAAAAATGTCTAAAAAGGCAAAAGTGAATGAGCTTCGTTTCTATCGTCTAAAGGCCAAAAAGAAGATGAATTCGCCAAATCCAGAAGTTAGGATTAGATATAAACTCGAGAAGGTTAGATAGCTTCTCATTTTAACTATAGTTCAGATTTTTGTTAAGAATTGTTATCTTTTTCTTGGATGTGAGCTTTCTTAGTAGTCACTAGTAAAGTCTAACATGTTGGGTTTTTCCTCCCTTGTTCTCTATTTTCAAGTTTATCGTAACTTAGTTATATGAATTTATTCCAAAAAGATATGTCTTTGATTGTTAAATACTCCAGGCCAAAAGAAAGGAAGCATGGTTGATCGAAAAGTTGAGAAAATATGAGGTTCCCAAGGCCCCAGCTGAAGCATATGATCCTGAAATTTTAACTGAGGAAGAGATACACTACCTAAAGCGTACTGGTGAGAAGAAAAAAAACTATGTTCAAGTTGGAAGACGAGGAGTATTTGGAGGTGTTGTTCTCAATATGCATCTGCATTGGAAGAAACATGAAACTGTGAAGGTCATTTGCAAGCCTTGCAAGCCAGGGCAGGTTCATGAATATGCTGAAGAACTTGCTCGACTTAGCAAAGGCATTGTGATTGACATCAAACCTAACAATACTATAATTTTTTACCGTGGAAAGAATTACCTGCAACCAAATATTATGTCTCCAGCAGATACCCTGTCTAAAAACAAAGTAATATTCCTTGGCTTTCTTTGATTATCTGTTTATTGCTTATATATTTGATGTTTCCTAAATTTTCCTCCTTGAGAATTAGTTGGCGGTATTTTGTGTGATTTCTCGTTTTCATTCATTCATGCTAGCATCAATGCATGGAACTACTAATGCATCAGGTTTTTTTTTTTTTTTTGTGTGTGTGTGTGTGTGTACAAAGAAAAAAGGTAGTTCGGCTCTGTTTGTGTTTGTAGGTATTTATGCTTCAAAGTTATGACTGGAATTTTAGGCTGGTTTAGCATCTTAAGACCTATAGTAGTTGGGGGTTTATTTGTACTATAGTGGTAAACACAATTCAGTGTTACTCTCATTGTCATATTGTAATGCATCTAAATAAATATTCTCTCTTTAGTGAAGTTGTTTTCTGTTCGACAAGGATACTGTAGTTTACTTGTGGCTCACTCATTAAGGAGAGTTCAACAGTTCATCAGTCTTTTATTCCGATACGTGATATCAATACAGGTTATCTTTTTCTATGCAAATATTGCAGGCTCTGGAAAAATACAAGTACGAACAATCCCTAGATCATACAAGTGAATTCATTGAGAAGTTGGAGAAAGAGCTGGAAGAGTATCTTAAGCATAAAGCTCGGTACCATAAAGCAAAAGAGAGTGAGCCACAGGATTTCGCAGTACATATATTACAGCATCAATTACAAAATAATTGCCACATTTCGGTTTCCAGAAAGCATCCTTGTGAGTAGATTTGGACTTTTGCTTTCTAATCATTTTATGTTGGTGCAGTTATGCATTTAAAACCCCTTTTCCAGAGTTACATGATCTCAGTGTATGTGCATCAGCATCTATCTGTTTCACTTGTGTCTCATGGGACGAGTAATACTTTTTCTGTTTATCTGTGAAACTGGGTAATAAGCAGACATAAGGATCATAGAAGATTGCAAATAATGACTTTAAGAAAATTCATTTGGGTTTTGTTACAAAGAAAAAGAAAATTGCAAATGTATACACCCTCCCATTGTTGCCACCAAAGCATTATTGTTTTCTCATTGCTTTGACCACAAAAGGAAATTGATTGAGCTTATGGATTCTATAATTCTAAAATAACTCCTGATTATATAGTTTGGTGAAGGAAAGTATGTTGATTAAGTCCGGTCATATAGTCTCTTTCGGCCTATTGGATCTCCTGGCTTAGTATTTGATATGATATGTTCATTCTCCCATTTTTTTTTTGGATTATATCTACTTGTTATTGTTTCGAATGTGAGTGATATATTTGACACATCATGAATCTGTTCGTTCAGTTCAATGCTTTCTTTTATCCCCTTCTTTGATCAAGGCTTTTCTATTTCAATGCAGGACGATAATGGATGCAACACAACTTTGAGTTAAATAATCATCTTCTTGACTGGATGATACAGACCGCAATCGAAACATCGATAAGTGTTTTATTCGGTTCATGAGATCAGCTTATTTCTCATGCCGTAAGCATTCAGTCAACTACATAAAATGCAAAGGGAAGTCCATGCTTGAAATATGCACATTACTTAGCTTCAAGCATATATTTATAATAGCTAAGGACATTGATTGGAGCAAAGCAATGGGGTTTCTTCCATGGGGTACGGAAACAGTCCCGTCCCGTCATCTTGGACAACCGGCAACTCCCGTTTATGTTCTTTTCTGTTGGTGACCCCAAGAATTGCTTTGCTTGGATGATTTTGCATACAGCTTTTCCATCTTGGAGAACTGTCGGCCATGGTACTTTAGGGTTTTTAAATTTTCAGTTGAACTGAGTTGGAGCTTCACTAAAGATTTTAAGTCACAAGTTTTGGCTGAAATGGATTGTCACCTAATCTCTTTTTACTTGCAGTTACTTCTATCAATGGAAACACACACATTTATCTTTATAGGGTTAGTATTTGAAACAACACTGTCTATTTTCCACGAACAGGTTCAAATGCTATTGATCTCTCTTTCTTTCTTTCTTTTTTTAAATAATTTTGTATTATTTTATACCTTTCATCGAATTAACCTTACTTATTTGAGTTTTTGAATTCAAATTCTATTAGCAATGTATGTAGTAAATTTTCACATATCTATACTTCTAAAAACTATATTATTATAAGTGATTTTATTTTTTATATTTTTATATAAATTCGATATAATGTATATATAATAAGTTATTATAATTTTTAAAACTTAAACCTTATATATATAATCTATATCTATTTATTCGATTATTTAAGTTATTTACTGAGTTTGTGTCAGTTATTAATCATGTCAATCATGTTGCAAGAATTATTAAAAAAGAAAATAATTTTATTTGCTAAGTTATATGATTATATCAGTGTATGTATTTTTATATTTTTTAAAAAAAATTATGTATAATAAGATTTGAACTAAAGACATTATGCATGAAAAAAATTTTCATTTATCATTTGAAATAAAATAATTATTTTGTTTTTATACGAAACTTTAATAGATATATTTGTTCTGTACATTTTTATATATTTGTATATATGTGTATATTAATAATATTGCTAGTTAAGTTAATGTCACAAATCAATTTAACACCAACTCAGAATTGATGATAAAATAATGATAAATAATTGATGTTATTTAGTCTTCTTAATTTGAGTGTTATTATGTCTAAATTTTGTTTTTACTTGCAATTTGATTTTTTTAAAATTTTAATATCGTACATAATTCATGGATTATTATTAATTAATTCTCAATTATATTATTTATTATTTATTATATATTATTTTTAAACATATATTTTCACAAGCATATGCATGTAATAATTTTTTTTTTTTTGAAATATCAACAGATTGGTCTAGTATTTTATTTCCTTAACAAAATTATAACAAAAGATGAAAATGAAACCCAAAACGTGGCCCATTTGGCCGAATAATCCAGAAAGAATGAAATTAAAACAAAACAAAAGGAAAAGTTAAAACTGCCGAATCCTTGCCCAGTCAATTAAATGCGCCTACTTGCTTCTGTCTTATCAATTCATTTCTCCATTAATGGCCTTTATCAGTTACCGAGGAAAGATTGGTTGCTCATTCAAATCTAAAAGTTTTCTGAGGGTTCTTTCCTCTTCCTCTCTCTCACCCCGCCTCTTCAATCTGGTTCTCTCGCAAAATCCTCTATCGCTTGTGGCTCAGCAAACCATGGGACTCCTCCGACCAGGTAAATCTTTTCTTTCCTTTTTAGTGTCTCTGTGGCTAAAATATGTGCTAACTTATTCGCTGAACGCTGAACAAACTCGAATCGGACTGTTTTGTCTCCGTCTTTCATTCCCTGGATATCATGGATATATGAACTCACTTGTGATTTGTCGAGAACTCTGTTGTTACATTTCTTTATTATGGATAAAGAATCACCTTCAATGATGACCTCTTGACTGTTCATTTCAAGGGCTGTTTGGGTAGCTCGCCGACATGCGAGTGCTTCGGCGACAAAGCTCGAGTCCACTCCTGTATGTAGATCTGTGCTTGTGAGTAGGACAGAACCGTCACAATCTCGGACCACTACCCCCGACGCTGATTCTTTAGATCTCTCTTCAAAAGAGGCATCGAAATTTATCTTAAGAATCTGTTCAGATGGGGTTTTCCATTCCACAGCCCTTTTTGAACTATTCTGATTTATTGTCCTAATTCCTTCAAGTTCCTTAATATATCTGTGAAAAAAACCTGCAATTTCTTGACTAGATCTGTTTGTTTTTTCATGGATGCGAGAATTTCTATCCCCCCAGATGGCCCAAAGTGTAACACAGAGAAATCTGCATTTATTTAGGGAAAGAGTAGCCATACCCATGGTAAGCCACTGAATAAACTCTGTTTGTGGATTTGTAATGGATATAGAATTTGATAGATCTGACCAAATTGCTACTGACACAGGACAATCACGGAAAAGATGGTTCATCGACTCCTCTCCCGCAGCACATCGAGGACACAACCGACTGAAAGTTATCTTTCTGAGAGCCAGATTCACCCGAGTGGCTAGAAAATTCCAGGAAATTTTCCATATAAAAATTTTTATTTTTGTTGGAATGTCAATCCTCCAAAGTTTGTTGTAAAAACCCCCGTAGTTATTATGTAAAGCGTAAGCTGTAGGATCAAAATCTTGTAATGGTTTGTAGGAGCTTCTCACTGAGAACTCACCGGACAACTTACCCCTCCAAGCCAGAAGATTCTCATGTGGTGCCATCGCCAAAGGAATACGAAGGATAAGTTCGGCTTCATCCTTTGGAAAGGTATTGCAAATCAAATCCCTATTCCACTCACGTTCGTTGCTCTTAATTAATTCTACGACTTTAACAAAATGCGAATTACCCACGCCAACTGTTAAACGAACATTATCATAATTTGGAATCCATGCATCGTCGAAAACTGAAATGTTCTCTCCCGTACCGACTTTCCAAAACAAACCACTCTCCAAAGCATCTTTAGATGCCCATATACTTCGCCATACAAATGAACTTGTTCTGCCCAATCTTGAAAACCGAAAGTCACCTTCTGGAAAGTACTTAGCTTTGAAAACACGTGCAACTAAAGAATTTGGAAAAACCATCAATCTCCAGCCTTGTTTAGCTAGTAGAGCAATGTTAAATTGGGCCATGCTTCGAAACCCCAAACCCCCTTCTTCTTTAGAACTGCACAAGTAGCTCTATTTGCACCAGTGTATTCCTCGTTTACCAGCTCTTTTTTGCCACCAGAATCTAGCAAACTTGCTTTCTATCATCTCACATAGTGACTTAGGCATTAGAAAACAAGACATAGCATAAGTGGGAATAGCCTGTAAGACTGATTTAATAAAAACCTCTTTTCCTCCTTACGACAGCCACCTGGTACTCCAACTTTCAATTCGCAAAGTAATTTTGTCAAGAATACTTTGGAAAGCTTCTTTCTTCCTCTTGCCCACCACATTAGGGAGACCCAAATATTTTTCTGGACTCGACGAGCTCCTTACACCTAACAATGATGAGACCACTTCTTTTGCTTCTACAGTGGTGTTTGAACTATAAAAAATAGTCGATTTATTGAAATTCACACACTGCCCCGAGCAACTTTCGTATTCCTTCAGAATATCTTTCATATTCTTTGCCCCCTGCTTTGTAGCTTCTCCAAACATCATACAATCATCTGCAAACAATAGGTGAGAAATCTCTGGCCCTCTTCTACTTGCCTTAGCACCTTTAACCAAACCGTCTTTCTTAGCCGATCTCATTAAGGACGAGAGACCTTCACTACAAATGATAAAAAGAAACGGGCTTAGTGGATCACCCTGTTTGAGTCCCCTTGTTGTTTGAAAAATTCTGCCCCTATTACCGTTGATGTTCACTGCATAAGAGACTGAAGAAATACATCTCATTATCAAACCCACCCATTCACGTGCAAAACCCATCTGAATCATCATTTTCTTGACAAAATCCCACTCTACCCTATCATATGCTTTGCTCATATCTAACTTCACCGCCATATAGCCTTTCTTGCCTGTTCATTTCTGTCTAAATGTATGGAGAATTTCATATGCTAGAAGAACATTATCAGTAATCAAACGACCTGGAACGAACGCACTTTGAACCTCATCAATACACAGACCTATAACATTCTGCAATCTGTTTGCAACTGCTTTTGCCACTATCTTATAAATAACTGAACAAAGACTAATTGGCCTGAAGTTGACTAATGAAGATGGATTTGGAATTTTTGGGATTAGCACTATTTCCGTAACATTGATAGAATCTACCCTTTCATTTTCGTTGAGAATACGCAAACAAAACTCACCAACCTCCTTACCCACGATATGCCAATATTTCTGAAAGAAAAGAGCTGGAAATCCGTCCCATCCAAGAGCCTTCATCGGCCCAATACCCTTGACTGCTGACCACACATCCTCTTCTTTGAAAGAAGAGAGTAAGACTTCATTAATTTCCTGCGTGATGGACTTTTGTATGCCTTCCAAAGCCCTCTGTTCACTTCCAATTCCCTTTGATGCAAAAAGATCTTCAAAATATTTTGTAGTTGTTTCAATGATTTCTGATCCCTCAGTAATCTCTCTACCATCATCCGCAACTAACTTTGAGACTGAATTGATTCTTTTTCGAACTGTTGTACATTTATGAAAAAAAGGTTGTATTCTTATCACCTAGTTGAAGCCAATTAGCTCGAGCTCTTTGTTCCCAGTAAATTTTATCTTTATCGATCTCCATATTTAGGTGAATTTTCGTATCTATAATTTTTGCCAGCGTTTCCTCATCTCTTTCCTGTCCTACCAAGATTTCAAGTTCTTTTGTGAGTCTTTCCTTCAATCCTTTCTTCTGTCTGCGTAAAGAACAATCCCATTCCTTCAAACGGAACTGTAAATTCATCAGCTTCTCCACCACTGGTGCTATAGACGAGCCCTAGAACTCTCTAATCATCTCTTCAAAAGATTCTTCCATAGTCCACCATGCTTCAAAATGAAACCTTCTGTGACCTATTGAAATGTCTAAAGTGTCTGTATTTATAAAAATGGGGCAATGATCCGAAGTAGAATAGGGAAGATGCTGAACTTTCACCATTGGAAATAAAAGTAACCATTCTTCATTAGCAACCCCTCTGTCCAGTCGTTCTCTAATGTTTGTCTCTGGAAGATTACCCTTCTCCCATGTGAACCACACACCTGAATACCCGATATCCATCAATTTACACTCCTCTAATGTTTCCCTAAAAGCATCCATCCTCTTCTGACCTCTTGGAAGCCCCCTCACATTTCTCAAAGGAAAATAGAATTTCATTAAAATCTCCTACTACCAACCAAGGGAAATTGCACTCTTGACCTAATTGTTTGAGTAGTCCATGTCAAATTGCTGTCATTTAAATAAAGTGAGCCATAAAATCCCGTAAATCTCCACTCTTTTTGAACAACATCCTCGTTCACCAAAACATCAATATGCCATTTAGAAAAACTCCTCAAAGTTATCCCAAAGTCACTTTTCCAAGCTAGACTCAACCCCCCTCGAGAACCTTCAGCGTCAATATCAATATCATTAATAAAACCACAACTTCTTCTAACCTTTTCCATGCTTTTTTGACTCAATTTAGTCTCCATTAAGAAGACCATATGGGGATTTTGCTGCTTACAAAGATTACGCAGCCTCCTTACAGCCTGTGGGCTCCCCAACCCACGGACATTCCAACATATGATTTTCATTGCGCCCAGTCAGCTTGCCCATTACCAGCCGCCGATCCTAAAATATTGGAACTAACAATCTGACTCTCAACCCCAACCATCTCCACCTTTCGTTCCACTGATAAATCAGACACATCATACTTTAGTCTCTTCAATCCATCTTCGTTTAACGAACCCACACTATCCTTTCCATCAATATCTTCATAAAATTTCCTTTTAACCCCAACCCCGTCAATCTGACATAACTCTGCATGTTTGCTCCTAAACAGCCTTTTCCAGCTGACCTTCTTAGTGCTTTTTATTAATGGCTCATCTGCACTATTTTCTTCAATCGCTACCCCATTCTCCCTTAAGAAACTCTTTTCCTCCTTACCCTTTAGGCCATCCTCCCATCTTTCCAAGAATTCCCCCTAATCAAATTTCCGCACAAAATGCCAGAATCACCATTTGCTCTCCGAGTTTCATGTACTTTAGACTGACCTATATAATGACATTGAGCACCTTGTCGTTTGGAAAAATCATTGAACTTTAAAGATTCTTTACCCATCATCTTTGATTCAGCTTTTAACGCATTAGAAAATGGGGGATTTTCTCTAATTTTATTCTTTTCTGTAGGATCTATTAACTCACAGTTCTGAAGACCATGATCCAATCTACCACAACCAAAATAAAAGACAGGTAGTTTTTCAAATTTAAAAGGGATCCAGGAGCTTACTCCGTTAGTACTTGAAACAAAGATGTCTCTCCTGAGTGGCTTTTGAATATCCAAATTAACCCTAAGTTTGCAAAAATCATCATTAATTTCAGATCTGAGCACTCCCCCAAAGGTGCTACCAATTGCATGCAGCAAATCCTTCTTATCAAATTCTGGAGAACACGGGCCAATTTTTATCCAATACGGAGACGAAGCAAGACAGATCTAATCTCTCTCCACTGGATTCTTTAATCTGTCGAACAAAACAAGAGATTTTCGAAGAAGCCAAGGCCTTCCCTCCATAATCGTTTCTAAGTCGTCTTCAAGATCAAAAATAATTGAGAATAAATTTCGCCCTACCATACGTATCTCGAACTTTTTCTTTGTCTTCCAAATACTTTTCATCTGAGCCCTAAAACTCTCTGAATTAAAGAATTTCTTCGTCCACACTGAACATATTAGAGTAGGCTTTTCGCTAGGCACCACCAAAGATCACTTAATCGTCAATTGAACAAGTTCATCAGCCAATAGTGAGATCTCCTCACTGCTTTCCCTCTCTACGCCACCACCCTCTTCCATCCCAAGCTACAACAGAAACTGTTTTCTCTAGGACTCTTCAGAGAACACTCTTGGTTTTTGAAGGAACCTCTACCGTTTTTTATTTTTATGTGATAAAATTTTTAATTATATATTGAACTCTTAATTAATTTGGTAACTCAATAACAACTTAAAATATCATTGTTTTACATTTTACAATAAAAATTAAAAAATGGGCATTCAATGATAATTGAATTTAGGACAAAAGCATCATTTATTTTTATATTAATTTTATTTTTTAATTACTTTATAAGTGTTGTATATCCTAATATATATAATCGGTCAAAATTAAAAAGTATAATTTATAAGTGTATTATATTCTAATATATATACATGCTTTGCATTTACGTGCGCATTCACTGAATCAACCCTCCTTGCATTTCCTCTAAATTAAAAAAAATAAATAAACTCAACCGACGAAAAAGAAAATTCAAGAAATTAAAAATTAATTAAATTAATTTGAATTTGAATCTTTAAATCGTTTATGAAATATAAGGTAAAAAATACAAGTATCTTATTCAATCTTTTAGATGTAAAAATAAATATTTTATAATTAAAATAATAAAAATAACTTAAAAGTTTTTATATAAAAATATTTTTTTAAAAGGCGCCATATAAATGTTTCTGATTCTTTTATTTGAAATATCTATATAAAAAAATTTTGAAACTTTATCCAAGAATATTTTAAAAGCATAAAGCAAAGCTTATTTTGTCAAAATAAATATAAAAAATTAATAAGAAAAACCGATAATCATACCAAATTATGAACAATTTAAAAAATCCAAAAAGAATCCTAATTGAACTGAACTCATCCTTTTTTCTTCTTAAAAGAAATTCAATTCAACCTATTAACACAATTTTTGAACGGTACTCAATATTTGAACTAAAGCATAAAATATCAATAAAAGGCTTAAATAATATCAAATTAAAATATGAAACTTCTTTCATATCCAAATAAATATGCTTATATGTATGTACGTATGCTCATGCTGGCATATGGAGAGAAAAATACATGTAAAAAGGGAATATGCCTTGTGATATTAAAAATAAAGCTAAATGTTCAGATTAAGGTAAAACTTTTCAATAGATGCTCACATAAACACCAAGCTTTTTCAAATGTGCTCAAACAACACTTCACCCCAATTAGTAGTACAAAATTAAATGAATGCTAACGTGTTTAAAACAAAATAGATGACAACCGAATCATATGTTATTCGAAAATTAAAACATAATTTTGAAACTTGAAATACAAGAAAAACCCTTATTTATTAACTTTCAAAAAGATTAACCCTATTTGAGGGTTTAGCCTAAAAACAAATCAATTGCTTTGGAAAAACAGACAAAACTTGAACAAAGTGGCACCAAATCCAAGTAGATTACTATAAACCTTTTGCATAATACAAGCTAGTGGGTTAATTTAGAATATATAATGGAAAGGAAACAAAGCAAAAAAGTGTATGTACCCTTTAAAATGCCATGTAAATGTGAAATGACTGGTTCACTTTCCATAGAACAAAGAAGCAAAAAACCCAACATAGGAGCATACTATGAGAATAAAAGGCGAAGATTACTCATATCACGAAGAATAATGTTCCACATTAGATTAAAAAAAAAAACATTGGAACAATAGACGTTTTCAGTTCCCACAATTCTCAAACTGCATAAATGTTGTAACTTGTCGAACTTAACTAAAATTGAAACATCTTTCATCAAGTTTTTATTCATGGAAACAGTTCAAAATTATTCATTACCTATCTGGGTATTAGAGTAACAACCAATAGTCCTCACAAGATCAGACGATTAAGGGTAGTTTCTCATTCGTCGGCAGTCCCACCCTCTGGTTGAGCACTCCCTCCACCTACATAATGCCATGATCGATAGAATTTTGATTAAGCGCCATGTCCCTAGGAGTTTGCTATGTCAATAACTAGGCATAAATACCTGCACCATCTGCTGGGGCACAAGGAGATTTCCTGTATCGTGTTTGTTGTTGTGTTGGCTGAAAAAAGAGCAAAAATAATCATTAGCATTGTAAGAGGACTATACAATTTGTGTGAAAAGAGAATAACTCGCAGAACACGGATATAGGATAGAGGAACTAATATGATTTATCACTGCTATACTTCCAAAACATGTATCAGGAATAAAAAGAACAGGAAGAAAAAGTAACCTACAAGTCTACAACCAATATATCATCCTCAAACCCTTTCATTTTTCTCTTTCCTAAAAGTGAAGGATAGAAATTGCAAACATGAACTGCGTAAAAATCGTCATTACAACATGGTTCTGGATATATCCTGTATAAGAAATCATAAATTTGCTCCAGGAAAAAATCACCAGACAGATGCTCAGCATGACATACGAGCCAAATTAATTATGTAGAAGAAACAACCAATATCCTCGTGTCAATCCAGTACCAAATAAAGGACATAATAAAGGTATTGGCTGAACGTAAAAATTTAGGTCATGTTAATGCAAATGCTAGGTTACAAAATTTCTTACATCATCATAAATATTAAATCATAAAGCAAATAATCCAGAAAATCCAAATGACACAATTGCCAGTGACTTAGTTTAACATGAGTGGAAAGACCTAGCACATGCAGAACCAATAAAAGAAAGCACTTTGCTCCAGTAGTTAAAGGTCTTAGAGGGTCTACATATTGCAAACCCTTTTGCTCCTCCATACATGTAAAAGTTCTAGTAAAGCTTGTTCACTATTTCTGAAACAACTAGGCCTATATGTGACAAAATTAAAGTCTTATTAAAGAACATTGAATTGATTTTAACTTTTGGCTGACTAGAGAATCCTACAAAAGAGTACCAAATTGATTTAAGCTTTCATTGAACAGACCCATCTTGCAGCATTAGCAAAGAAGTAGCTACTGGGTTTCTCTCCCTAATCAGAGAAGTTTACTACAATTCTTAAACTGCATAACTATATAAAAAATTCTTGCCATGTTTTTTCCATGAGATCTGGACCAAAGTATCTAGTTCAAGAAGTCAAATTCGATTACACAAGGAGGGAATATTATATTAAATATTTTTTTACAAGCATAGAATTAATACCTGTAATTTGGGACGGAGGGCTTCAAGGGGTCCTTTGGGCTTCTCAACACCTTGCTGTTAGCATCCAAAAGCATTAAAAGATATTGAAAACTTCAGGTTAATCTGGATTCATTACCATTACCATGCTAAAATAAAAAGACATAAAAAAGAAAGGATTTGCAGCAGGGTGGAGGGAATCATTAAAATACCTTTCCAAGTGCCCAATCAGCAGAATCGAAGTAGGCACGTTCATGGTCCTGACATCAAAATGAAAAGCTTAAATGAGAAACAGCACGAGCCAACAGTATAAGGAAATAGTGGTTAACGCTCTTGTTGGCACCCCAATGATCAAGGTTCAACCCTTGTTGTTGGCATCCCTTCCCCCAACTTGTAATATACCCCAAAAAAGAAAGCATGATCCAGAAACCCAAAACTTTTCAATTTTCCAAGAGTTTACCTTAGAGATTAGTGGTGGTTTCTTGGGAATAATCCCTCCATATTTTTTCTTTATAGCTGCCTCCTAAAATATACATAAAATGAAATAAGTAAATCAAAAGCAACTATAGAACTCCTGAGAATAAAATTTTAATCCTGTACATAGCTAAGATCTTTAACCAATCAAATATTCCACAATGAACCAAGATAAGAACACGACCTCATCTTGAGATGGTGGCGTGGAATTTTTGGACTCCTGTACAATTTGCTCTTTGGCATCCTCCATGCCTGACGTAGCTCCTTGTAAACCCCAGCCAATAGCACCTATGATAGCACACAAGAAATTTGCGTAAAAACTTCACTAATGCTAGAAATTCGACAAATTAGGCAGCACAAAAAAAAAACTAGGTAGAAAACAAAATACAAAATCTTTGTAAACACGAGGCAAACATCATAAAAAAGGCTATGATGCAAGTAAAAAAAATTCTCAGAGAATATCCATATCTACTCAATACCAATTCGTAACATAACAAGCCCCAAATAATTACTAAAGGAGTTCACCAAAATTCAAGAAAAAAATTGAACAAAAATTATAAGCAGTATTTATTAAACCTATTAATGACTTTCCGGGCTTAAAATACAAGTATCCCATCCCTAAATATTTACTTGCTGAAGCATATATGTTCTGCATCAAAACCAATTATATAATTGCAGTAACAATGAAAAACCCCCAAATACCAAATATTTTACAATTAATAACATGCCAAAAATCAACAGTGAAAAACTTACATTACATTAAATTTTACAAATACTAACCATTAAAATTAATTAATTTGAGGCAGAAGAAATGATTAAGCTAGAAATTCGAATTAAAAACACTATGAATATCAAAACCTAACAGGCAATCAAACCACAATATATTCTCCAACTAAAATTAAAAACAACCCTACATAAAAAAACAAAACCCTAGGTGCTAACAATTATTTTTACAAGTTAATTCAGCAAATAAATGACGATAAATTGGAACTAACTTCAAAGATCGGAGGAAAAAAAATGCGAAATTGAAAAATACCGAAGTACCTGAATATTTTTCAGCACTCTGAAGGGATCGGAAATTCAAAGGAAAAGATTTGAAAAATGGCGTTTGAAAAAAAAAATACAAATATAAAAAGACTGTTGAAATTTTCGGTGGAGTTGTTTTATTTTAATCTATTTATGATAATACATGAATATTTTAGATTCTTTTTAATTTTGCCACCAATATTTATCTATTTGTTTCAAATTACCCCCTTTTATATGTACAAATAATTTATGTTTTTATGGAGTAATTAAATGACTTGCAACTACATATGTGTATCCGGAAGCCCGCGGAAAATTTAGAAGGGTTTGAATAAAAATATTATATTTAAACAATAGGTTTGGGAAAAAAATAAACCCATTTAAAAATATATCAAGACCTGAACCTCACCAAGTTCGAGCCATTTTTTAGTTTTGTAATATACTATATAATTTATAACATATAAAAACTAAAACTATAGTAATATATAATAGGGCAAACTACACTCAAGGTCACTAAGCTATTAGTTAATATACATTTTGGTCACTTAACTTTAAAAAGTTACAAAATGATCATTGAACTATTCAAAAATTTCATTCAAGTCACTAAACTATTCGAAAGTTTTTATGTGAGTCATTGGATTGTTAAGTTTCTTTTTAAAAATAAAAAATTCGACTAGCGAGCTCCAAGTGGTGATTCGGCGATTGGTACGGTAGATCAATACCTATCAACAAGTATAACATACCTTAGATCGAAGTCAATATGACGATTAGTGTTGGGGTTCGAAAAAAAAAATTATTTGGATTTTGGTTTACAAATTCATGATGTTCAAAGTTATTTCATAAATAAAAAACTGAACTATAGAAAAGAAAGGGAAAGAGAGCTTTTAATTAGTGCAGGTAGTGCAAGCAAAGAATGTCATATAACAATAAATTTAATAGCCCAGTGACCTAAATGAAAACTTTTGAGTAGTCTAGTGACCATTTTATAACTTTTTGAAGTTGGGTGACCAAAAAATAAGCTTACTAATAGTTTAGTGATCTTGGGTGTAGTTTATCCTATATAATACCATAACATAACTACTAAAAAGAGCGTAAACTATAAAAGAGGTCACCTAACTATGGCTTTTTTTGTCACCCAACTATTAAAAATTTTTATTTGGTCATTTAACTATGAAACATTATAAATGGTCACCCAACTAGTTAATTTTATCTTTTGTAGTCACGAGCTAGCTAACGTAAAAATGGAAACAAACAAAAAAAAAAATCAATATAGTTGAATGACCACAAAAGACAAAATTAAATAGTTGAGTGATTATTTTGTAACTTTTCATAATTGGGTAACCAAAAAAATTACTAATAATTGGATGACATTTTGTAACTTTTCATAGTTGGATAATCAAAATAAAAAAAAATCCATAATAGGTGAGTATTGATATGATTTACTCTAAAAATATGGTAGATGCTTATAAGAAATTTTAATAAATGAAAAAGTATATAAAATTATTAGGTACTAAAATTTAAAAACCCTCTCCTTTTTTCATAAAAAAAATCCTGAATGTTCAAACTTTTCAAATTAAATATTTGTTTGGTTACTATCGACCTTCAAGTTGGTTGTTAGTCGCGGTTTCTTCCAACATTATTTTTCGTAGTTTTATTTTATTTTTAATTTCAATTCACATTATTGTAATTTTGTCTACAGTTTCATATTTTATTTTGTCCATAATTTTTGTGGTTTTTATTTTGTCCAATTTGTTTTCTTTGAAAGCATATGTGATTTTATTTTTAGTTTTTAATTTTTAGTCATGTTATAGCGAATATATGATATTTGTCAATATAAGGATGTCGCCAGATCTATTAGAAACCGTGCTAAAAAAACTTTATAATGATAGATTAATGTGATGATGATAGATCCAAAATAATGAAGAGGATAGGCTAGTGGGGTCTCTTGGGGTTTTGTTTTTTTTTTTTTTGTTGTTAGTTGTTGTTCACCATGTGATTTGATGATGATAAGGTTAGGATGCAAATTTCAGTGATTTGATTAAGTTGATAAATCTCTAGTTTGTATCTAAATTAGTCTAGTATTGCAGTTATTGTCATTTTGTCTTTATCTTTTTTTTAGATTATTCTGCAGACATGACATTTATTAATTAGTTTGTACTAAGTGTCATGTCTTTATATTATTACTGTTCATGGTTCCTATTAATAATAATATTTTTTAAAAAAATATTTATTAAATATGAAATTAAAATAATATAAATACTTTTTAAAAAATTCAAAAAAAATAATATGAACGAATCTGGGTTAACTATTTACAAATATAAATGGATTTGGGTAAAATTTTAAATTCATTATGTAAGTCAGATTAAATTCGAACAAGTATAAATTACGTTAATATCATACTTAAACCTAACTCAAACCCAACTTCGAGACTACATGAAATTGTTTAACTGTAAGGATACGTCTTAATTTTGATGAATTAAATTCAGATAATTTTATAAGTTTTTTATAAAAGCAATTTTTGTTGATGTTTTTTGAGGGAAAATAATTTTATTCATGTTAGCAGTTTAATTTATTAAAATATTTAATTAGTACAACTTTATTGCTATACTTTTAATTTTGAAACCGCTTTTGCTTTTACTGTAAGTTTAAATTTTATTATTGTGGTTAAGTTTAGTTTATATATTTTTTAAATTCATCCATTCATTTTAGTTCTTATACTTTCCAAATTTCAAAATTTCAGTCACACTTAAATACACACTTAACTAGTAACAGTTAATTGTTTAGTTAAATTATGCTATTAATCTTGTACTATGCGTAAAGTTGCAGATTTGGTCAATGCTTTTCATTTTGATCATTCTTAATCCTTGTATTTTTTGAAATTTGAAATTTTAGTTTTGAGACAAATGACAATTGTTAAAGTCATTAACTAGCTTTTTGTGTGTGTGAGTATTATGTGGAATAACAAGCTAACATGATATTAAATATGTGATAATGTTTGCGACATAATAGTTTGGAAATAATAGGACTTAATTTAATAAATTTAACATCCATCATCTAATTAAGATTAAAATTTTAGGGCAAATATCCACAAAATACCCAAAAAAATCAAAATTTACCGGAAAGGACAAGGTTCAAAAATATTGACCGGAAAGGGCAATTTTTCCCAAAATCGCGCCCCCGTGGACGCGTTTTTAGGGGAAAACGGCCTAAAGCGCGTCCCCGGGGGAGCGCTTTAGGCCGCAACGGTCAGAAAAAAAAACTATAAATACCCCCCCAACCCTTCATTTTTTTCACACTTCAATCCTTTCTCATTTTTCTGTCAAATTTCTATCAATTTGCTCTCAATTTTCTCTCAAGTTTCTCTCAAAGCCCTTGAAATTTAGGCTCAAATTTCAAAATAGTCCTTTACTATTTACAAAAAAGCCCTTTATAATTTTTTTAATATATCTATTTTTTGGAAAATTTTTAAATTCTTTATCGGAGTACAATGGCCGGGGAATTACGTCGCCTAGACAACAACCACATTGCCGTCGAGCAAAAGAAAATGGTAAGTTTGAATGTTAATTTTTCAATATTATTAAATTTTTTTAATTATGCAATTTTAATTAATTTAGAATTTTATAATTTTTTAAACAGTCTGTAGATCGGGTGTTGCAATGTTATATTCGCAACATGCCTGGTCCCCCATCGCCATTGATCGAGAATTACCTACGGGAAGCGGGTTTTTGGCACGTGGCCACGATAGGCCGGGGGTTCAAGTTGGACCTGCCTTTGATCAGCGCGTTGATAGAGAGGTGGAGACCCGAGAAGCACACTTTCCATTTGCCATGCGGAGAGTGTACCATCACCTTAGAAGATGTGCAGTTACAGTTGGGATTACCGGTGGACGGGTCGGTAGTCACCGGGTCCGTAACATCTCTCGATTGGATGGCCGTATGCTACGAGCTTCTGGGTGCCATTCCGGATAAAATTCAAGGAGCTCGGATCGATATGGCTTGGTTACGAGACGCATTCCCGGAGCCGAATGAAGATTCGACCGAAGAAGAAAGAATACGGTATGCGCGGGCATACATACTTCAGATAATTAGAGGCTATCTGATGCCGGACCTCTCTAGAAACCTCGTCCACCTGAGATGGCTCCTGAAACTTGTTGATTTCAGAGCAGCCGGTGAATTGAGTTGGGGGTCTGCCGTGCTATCGAGGTTATACCGAGAGATGTGCGGGGCGACGCTGCCGAGTAAAGCAAAAATCGGAGGTTGCCTATCACTACTGCAGTCATGGGCATGGTTTCGATTTCCATTTTTACGTCCTCGACTCAACCAGCCATATTCATTCCCATTGATAACGAGGTAAATTTAATATTATATTTTACAATTATGTCGTAGATTTATAGTATAATTGCATGCTAAAAGTTTATTTAATTAGGTGGAACCATCCGAGGAGGAGTCATGTTGGAATACCTAACTCGCTTGAGGATATACGGCTCCTATTAGAACAACGGTCGGAATCACAAGTAAGTGTCGAATTTCGTTATTATAATATAGTATTTCGTATGTAGTGTCTAGTATTATGTATATAACTAATAATTTGGTAATGTTAATATAGTTTCAATGGACACCATACGAGGATCCCGAAATTCGGGCAGTAATTCCGGAGGAGTTCCTCCAAAATCCGAACAGTTGGCACGTTAAGGTCCCGCTAATCACCTACTCAACTGTGGAGATGCACCAGTCAGATCGGGTTCTGCGGCAATTTGGATGCCGGCAACCGATTCCCGTGCCTCCTGAGGTGCTCGATGATGAGCACAAAGTGGACTTACGGCAGTAGCACACGGATTGGCCAAGATTTTGGTCAGAACATATCGAGACGTGGGAGAACCGGTATGACTTTTTACCTAACCGGGAACCGATCATAGTTCCTGAGTTAGCGTGCGTGCCGGAGTACATGCCATGGTTTAGAATCCATGGCAAGCCGTATCTGTTGTCGGATGAAGAGAGGCGACGGCTAATTCGCGAGCGAAGGGAACGTCGGGCCCCTTTACATCCAAGGAGAATGGGTGATGAAACGGGCCCAGCAACAGCGCCTACACAGTCACCGGGCCCATCAACAGCGCCTACACAATCACCGGGCCCATCAACAGCGCCTACACAATCACCGGGCCCATCCGTTCAGCTAACAACACCTACATCACAGCATCCACAGTTTATGCCAGGTGCGTACCCTGCCCCTTATATGTATCCTCCTAACCCATATATGTTTCCTTTTCCTAGTCCCACCCCAGGTTGGAATGCATGGCCGGGTTCGAGTCCGTTCCTGACAACTCCCGTTGGCCAGCCGATCGTGAGGCCGACTTCGGGTGTAGTATTACAGGAGGCGCCGTCGGGGAGCAGTAGTTTCTACCAGGCTTCTTCACTGTACGGGATGCAGTCACCCCCGCCGTGGTTTATGCAAACACCTCCGGGGTCATTATTTTATCAAGGTGGGTCATCATCGCAACACCCAGAACCAGACCCACTGTCGGAGGAACCCGATTCCCCGTCTGAGGTTCCACGACCCCCGCCGGAAGCTAGAAGAAGGAGGAATCCAGCGCGTAACCGCTGACCGCCCGACTGTGGCACTGGTTCCCACCGGCATCAACATTGATTAGGATGAGCTTTTTTATTTCTTAAATTGTAATAATTTTTTTATTTTTTGAATAAAAAAAGTTATTTTTTTATTTGTGTTTGTAATTTAATTTTAATATCTTTACTAAAATAAAAGTTGTGTATGACCTTTTAGTTTGTAATTTAATTTGAATTTTTTAATAAAATAAAAAATTATTTTTTATTTTTTTTTATTTTAGTCTTCTTCACTAAAATAGTTGTTTGATTTTTATTTTTATTTTTTATTTTTATTTAATAAGAAGTTGTTTTTATTTTTATTTAATAAGAAGTTGTAATTTAGTTTTTTGCAATATAATTTTTTTTTATATTTAATAAAATTGGGGCAAATATCATTTCTTTTGTAATTTAATTTTTTTAATTTAGTTTTAATATATTTAATAACATAATAGTTGTTTAATTTTTATTTTTTACTTTTCTTTTATTTAATAAGAAGTTGTTTTTATTTTTATTTAATAAGAAGTTGTAATTTAGTTTTTTGCAATATAATTTTTTTATATTTAATAAAATTGGGGAAAATATCATTTCTTTTGTAATTTAATTTTTTTAATTAGTTTTAATATATTTAATAACATAATAGTTGTTTAATTTTTATTTTTTACTTTCTTTTTATCTAATAAGAAGTTGTTTTTATTTTTATTTAATAAGAAGTTGTAATTTAGTTTTTTTCAATATAAATTTTTTTATATTTAATAAAATTGAGTTTAATGTTATTTCTTTTGTAATTTAGTTTTTTTAATTTAGTTTTAATATCTTTGATAAAATAGAAATGGTTTACTTAGCCAGAAAAACAGAAATTACATAGCCAGCAAGAAACAAACAAGCTAAGAACACGGTCAACTATTCCGATTTGGACACGAGCCAGATGTATGGCCCGGGTTCCTACACCACCCGCACCACCGACTTTGGTTGGTCGATTCTCGAATATCCATATTGTTGCGTATTCTAGTCGCGGAAGGTCGACCTTTTGGTTTGCGCCTCAATTCTCTATCCGGCAACAGCTTATATGGTGCAAGCGATACCGATGGCCACTTACGTTCATCTGGGACTGGTGGGAATACGTGTCTCCACACGTTGTACATGTTTTCTAATTTGTACACTTCGTCGACATAGCTCATGGGATCAATACGGAGATTCTGACAAGCCGCAAGTACATGAGCACATGGGTAACGAAGTGCATCAAATATCCCACAGTCGCATGTCCTATTTGTCAAGTGTACACGATAATGCCCGCCAAGAATACCTTGGTTCGGTCTGTCAAACTCCGTGACACGAAACCATAGGCTGTCGCGGTCGTGACACACTGTGTGCATGGTGTTCGCCCGTGCCTTCCCACGGTTAATTTCTTGCAAGACTTTCGGGCTCCATACATGGCCTCCTTCCATTTGCCCTCTATAACTCGCTGCTCTCTTCGGAAATAATGCCGCTAACCGAAAATATGTCTCTCGCACAACAGCTGTAATCGGCAGATGACGGGTTCCTTTCAGAACAGAATTTATGCATTCGGCAAGGTTTGTGGTCATATGCCCATATCGTAAACCGCCGTCATATGCTTGTGTCCACTGTTCGAAAGGAATATTGCACAGGTAGCTTGCGCCTTCGGCGTTATCTGAGCGCAAACTGGCCAGCATCTCGTGAAAACGGTCTTTATTGATCTCATACCCTGCTAATATACGTTGATAGCGAATATTACATACCACACTTCAATTGCGAATAAATTGAATTTTTCAAAAGAAATTGTATTAATAGATATTTCATACCCATATCGATCACTTGCCGTTTCTGTCTTTTAGATCGATGTTGCCCATAGTAGTTGGATGCGACATGCCTCAAGCAATATCGATGGTGTGTGCGATGCCATATGCTTCCCTGGCGTTCTATTGCCGCAAGTATTCCAGGGCCCCGATCCGATATAACGCATATGTCAGGTTGGGGGCAAACATGCCTCCTTAACCTAGATAGGAAGAAGTCCCAATCATCAGCTGACTCCCCCGTTGTTATTGCGAACGCAATTGGAAGGATTCTCCCACAATCGTCTTGTGCCACAGCTAGCAATAGCCGATGCGTATATCTACCATACATGAAGGTACCGTCAATTTGTACCAATGGCTTGCAGTATGTAAAAGCATCTCGGCATTGCTTAAATGTCCAGAACAGACGCTTGAACACTGCGCATCCACGGAGCGGACGATCGTTGTAGTACGCCGGTTCCGTTTCAAGGTCTGTTGTGCTGCCTGGGACATACCTCTCCAGCACCTGACACCACTGCCACACTTCATTATATGAAGCGTCCCACCGACCGTGCAATTTTTCCAACGCCTTCTGCTTGGCTATCCAAGCCTTTCTGTAAGAGGGCGTGTACCCCATTTGGCTACGAATATTGCCAATTAAGGCCGGCACTGTAGTTTTAGGATCGGCCTTCACTGTCGGGATTATTACATCAGCCAACATGTCTGAATCCATCCTCGGATGATCTTGTGTTACACCTGTCAATGAAGTACGTTAAATAATGCAACATTATATAATATTAGTGTTATTCGAAATCATTGAACACATAGTGGTACTGTACCGGTAAGACATGTATGCGGACCTTTGTACTTTTTCACCTCCCACAGCCCTGTCCTTGTCCTCAACGACGCCATGATTTTCCATGAACATGTGCCGTCTTGCACTGCACACTTTGCCTCGTACCTATCAAGCTTTGATTTAACCATAGTGTAGTTAACCCCGTTCCTGATGCTGTATTGTTTCAATGCAGCCAGAAAAGTATTCTTGTTGGAAAACTGGTTACCAACTTCTAATTGGTCCGAATCCAACAAAGAATTTGTACGGTCACGCGTCCGGTGTGGTAGTTCAGGAAACTCCAATGCATCATCTTGAGATAGATCGACATTATGCATGTGCGCTGGAGGTGAGTATGCCCTGAATAGCGGATCTTCTTCTTCTTCGTCTGAACCGCCCTCAACGTCTTCAGGTACAATTGGAACGGGCTCCGGTTCAGAAAATAATCCAACTTCTGCATCGTCAGGCCCTGGCTCCCGAGGTGGATCCACATCGGATTCATCGTCCGATCCTCCATAACTTGCAACAAACGAGGGCCCCTCGCTGGTGGATGTCGTCGGTAATACATCATCCCTCCTTAAACATCTTTCGTAACGATCCCAATCGTATGTGGATTGCCATCCACTAGAAGTTGATGACGTCCCCCAATACGTATTTCTGTCATCCGACGTCGAATGACCAATATGCATGTCCCATCCACCAACCGAGTGTCGTGCAGGGGTTATGTTTTCCATACTACCACCGCACACGGGCACTTCTGTGTTTTGCCTCCCACTTACAGAGTGTCGACTTGGGGTCGTGTATTCCCCTCGAACGCTACTAGATGTTGAGGTCACAGCCAGATCACTTGGAGATGAAAATTCTACATATACCTCGATATAGGGTGAACCACTGGCAAGATGAGTCTCCACCATTGCCTCAAGGCTCCGAGGACCTTTGATGTCGAATGAGTCATATCTCACCGGATCAACCGAAGCGCAAAATCTATACTTAATAGACTGAACTTTCATTAGCGTTGTTCCGAATATTTTACGCCTAATTCTTTTGCGCAGTTCTACCAAATCGACGTTCCGATTAAAACTCAATCGCGCTGTGTTCTCCAATAAGAAAACAACACCATTTTCGGTGTCACGCACTTCACCATCGTAGTAAATAATAGCATTAATACGTTCACTCATTGCAAGTGGACGGTGTAAAAGAGTATAATTACTGTACTGAAAAATCACACTAAGTTCAATTCCCAGGAAAGAGAGGTGGATCACAAGGATCACTTAAGTACCAGATCTTTCCTAGCCAGAATATCCCTCAATCGTAATTTAATAGCACAATAAATAACTACGATCACACTCACAAGATATGAAAAATAAATAATAATGAACACCAGAACTTTAACGAGGTTCGGCAAATTTTGCCTACGTCTTCGGGCACTAACAAATATATTTCACTCCAAAAATACAAGTGAAAATTTACAAATAGGGAGAGAGAACAATGCCTTAAGTAGAGAATGGCAAATTGTGGGATGAAGAAAATGAGAAATGGTTAGGCCTATTTATAGTTGAGGTTTAGGTATCAATCTTGCAAAGTACCTATTGTAATTATCCCATACCAATTTTCACATCACATCAACTTTCGGTGCCTAATTTTGGTGCCATTTTCTTCCCACTTGCTATAGCCCATTTTCTTTCCACGTCAGCGCCGTTTTTGGGGGAAAAAGGCCTAAAGCGCTCCCCCGGGGACGCGCTTTAGGCCGTTTTCCCCTAAAAACGCGTCCACGGGGGCGCGATTTTGGGGAAAATTGCCCTTTCCGGTCAATATTTTTGAACCCTGTCCTTTCCGGTAAATTTTGATTTTTTTTGGTATTTTGTGGATATTTGCCCTAAATTTTAAATTTTGAATAGTACAAATATTAAAATGACTAAATTAAAACATATGAACTAAATTCACGACGTACACATAATACATGAACTAATAACAAAATTTAACCTAACATAATGCACAAATCAAACTAATGATATTATATAAATTTATCTATAGCCTAACCATTTGTCCAAATTCGAAAATCAAGCTGAAATTTTGAAGAGTTTTAATGAAAATATTAAACTTGAAAATAAGTTTCCATAAAGTTCGAGTAATCATATTTAAAATTTGGATTGAGCTCGAACTCTAATATTAAAAGAAGAAGTCTAAACTTGGTTTGCCTCATTTAGGATATAGGCTAAGGTTTGTCTAATTTTTACTCACATGTATACAAACGAGTTTAAGTTAACTATTTATAAATATGGATAGAATTGAATAAAATTTGGAACCTATATTTTGAGTTAAACCGGGATTGGATAATTATGTATAATATTAATATCATATAAAGGCCTAATCTAAACTTAATTCGATCCAACCTAAAAATAATTCTATATAAAATAAACAAAAAGCATATTAATAATTTAACTAATTAGTTGATATAATTATTTTTAAAATAAATTGATCTATAGATTTAAGATTTAAATCTTAATATTATGGTACTCACCTAGATTATAATTTATTTAAATTTGATTATAAAATACGTAAATATCTATATTTATATGCTCATATATTAAAGTAGTGTTCAAGTTGTTGTCCATCTGCTTCAATTTTAGATTTAATCTCTATACTTTAATTTCTAATATAACTTAGTCACTAAATTTTTATAATGTTATTAATTAGTCCAAATAGTTAATATCGTTAACTTTTCGAATAAAATATGACTTGATTACATATAATTTGAAAGCCTTAAGGTATTAGAGATTGATATGTGGTTTCCAGTTTCCCCTTTCCCATTTCTTTTAAGGTTGCATTGTCTTTTTTGGCATAATTGCATAAAACACCCTCAGCGTTTAGGAGTCTTTGGTATTGTGCCCTTGACCTTTTTTTTTATTGAGTTTATCAACATAAAGATTTTTTTACAAATCAACCCGTTTTAAATACGAAATGTCAGTTGACTATTAGCCAAGTGCCGGTTAACATAGTTGTCTATGTGGCTTGCCAGGTCGAAGGAGGACGTGTAAAAAAAAGAATTAAATATAATAAATAAAAAGAAATAAATAATCCAAAACAAACCCAAATCGTCCCAAAAAAAACTAAAATTCCTAAATTTTGAAAACCCTAAATAGTGAAATCCCTAAAAACTATAATTCGCAAATCGTCGTTGAATCCCTAAAATTGTTACGATAAAAAAAACTTCAACAATCTCCAATCTTCAAGAAACCTGCGACAGCAAAAAAGTTTGATTGCAAAAGAAATCTTAGGGGAAAGAGCAGGAGCCAAAGATTGATACAATTAGGGCAGACTCTGTGTGACACCCCAAACTCGACTGGGACGAACCGGTTCGAATTTGAAACGTTACATTAACCACCTAAGTGACTCTCCGGCTAACGACCACCCAAGACGCACCTCGACCTTATAACATCTCAATCTTATCTAAATATTAGTTATCTATTAACGCGAAAGCATATTATAAGCCAATTTTAAAATTTTCCTATGTAATTTAACCTAAGGGCATATTCGTCATTTTACTACCTATGGTAAAACTAACCTGATTTTAGATCTGAATGTTTACCAACCTTCTTTTAGTCAAAATTATGCAAGCCTAAAATTTTCAGCTTAAATTGAGTTCGTTTGCTATGTCTAATTCAAGCTTCATTATTATGGACTAATTTCTAACAAATACAAACTATCAAGACCTATTTCGAGTTACAAATTAAGTGTGTTTCTATCGAATTCTATCCATCAAGAGACTAATCCTAAAATTTTACCAAGTTTTCTTATCATCTAGGGCTCTAATTAGACTAATCAATTTTCGAAACTAAATTGTAACATAAACAAATTAGAACACCAATTTAAAAAGACAAAAATTCAAAACCCCAAAAACCCACACGGCCGTGTCCCCTAGACCGTGTGTCATCAAATGCCCATGTTCGCGTCGTGAAAAACTTCTTGGTAGGTCACACACACCTGTGTAGAAATCCCACACGCTTGTGTGCTATAGCTCTAGTTTCCACACGCCCATGTCACTTATCCGCACGCTCGTGTTCAACCCCTCACATGCCCTTTTGAAAACCACTGCACCTATTTTTGTGAAAAAAAACTCATTTTAAAACCCAATTTTGCATAATTAAATGGCCAATTTCACCCGATTTAACTACAATTAACTAACATACACATACACACAACTTCAATTGAATTTATTAACATCAATTAAGCCTCAATTAAATAGAATTAAGCAATTAATTTCATCCACATAAAACATCGAATAAATCAAACAAGTGGCGTACCTTAGTCGCTAGTAAACCACTCCATGGAAGCTTTAATTAACAATCGTTAGTATAAATTTCATGTTTCACACACCGTGTTATCAATCACCATGTTATCAAGCAACAATACACCTTAAATCATTCAATAATTAAACTCAAACATACCTCAAAATTATTATAAAACAATCCAAAATAAATGTCCAAAGTCCAATTACAACAGAAATCAACTAATTCCCGCGAGGTCCACAATGCCTGACTACAGTCTCTAAAATGTGCAATAAAATCTCTACCAAGCCTAAATCTCTTGGAACTCTCTTGCTCGGCTCTTCAACCCGTCGATTATCTGCACGAATTGTGAGTGTGAGTTTTAAAAAGCTCAGTGAATGTTAATAAAAACAAAAAGTAAATTAACATCCAATTCATGCTTAATTCACACCCAATCATTCACCAATTGTTAGCCAAAATAATTAAACATGTCGATTTAATTTCCATAAGTATTTTCAATACCAAAAATCAATTATTCATGACTTTCAATCATCAATTGATATAGCAACAATCACACAAAAATATATTGCCATACACTTATCATGGATTAATCGGGTGATCATACATCAGATGCTTGTAACTACAGTCATGTTGCCAAATGCTTGCAAATTATAACTTTTCAAGAGGAGCACCATTGTTTGGTTAGTTTTAAGAACAAAGTGGTGACTACTGCTATGATTGCCCAACATTTTGAAGCAACTATCAAGGATCACCCTAAGATGAAGCTGAGGGAAATTAAAAGAATATGTGCTTTAGAGATTCATGTAAATGTAAGCATTGATTGTTGTTATAAAGCAAAGAAAATAGTGAAAGAGAAAATGGTTGGGAATCATAAGCAGGAATTTGGTCAGTTATGGGACTATGCTCATGAGTTAAGGTTAAAGATGCCAGGCAGCACAATAAAAATGGTTGTTCAAAGACTCCTCATTTTAAGAGGTTTTATGTGTGCTTTGATGCACTAAAGAAAGGTTGGAAAGCGGGGTGTAGACCACTCATTCAGCTAGATGGTTGCTTCCTAAAAGGCCTATTTAAGAGTGAATTTCTCACAGCTATTGGAAGGGACGCAAACAATCAGATGTTCCCTATTACATGGGTTGTAGTTGAAGTGGAGTACACTAATTCATGTGCCTGGTTGCTCAGTCTTCTATTAACTGATTTGGGCTTGAAAGATGGGTATAAGTACACAATTATCAGTGACCAATAAAAGGTTAGTGAATTATCTAACTTAGGTTTGGTCTTGTCTTTTTATTCTGATAAGTATGATTAACTATATTTTTCTAATAATCTATCTGGTTCATTATGACACAATTAGGGCCTTGAGATTGCAATTTCTAACATACTGCCAAGGGTAGGGCATAGGACTTGTGCAAGGCACGTGTTTGAAAATTGGTCAGGGAGGAAGCTAGGGAAATCTTATGAGTATGATTTCTAGTAGATTGTGAAGCCCACAATTGAGAGGGAGTGGGAGGAACTATGTGAAACACTAGAGAAGAAAGATAAGGATGCTTATGATAATTTGATGAGAAAGTCTCTAAAGATGTGTGATAACATATTAATTTTCATTTTATTTTGTGTTTAATTTGGTGTATTTCTAAATTGATCCCTGCTAAATTAGTACTTTTATGTTTTAATCTTGTCAGGGATGCAATTGGAACACTAAGAAACAAATACAAGCAGAAAAGGACCAAATTGAAACAAAATCAGTAAAATGAGGCCGAATTAAAAATGTGGAGAAAAAACAAGGACTCATCAGAATTTTTGACTTTGTAAAAAGCCAAAAATAGAAAGATTCTTATTTATTTTATTATTTATTTTATTTTGATTTTATGTTAAATTAGTTAAGGCCAAAAATAGTAAATTTTATGTATATAAATTAGGCCTTAGTGTTCTCTGGAAATCATCAATTAATTATGTATTCCTACTTCAATTTGGAATTGGATTATTCTATTTTGTCTTTCAAATTGGCGTGAGATGCTGCTACTTTCCTTTGCATTTTTCTTACTTTTACAAAATTGGGTTAATCCCTTTCCAAGTCCTTTCTTTCCCATTCTTCACCATAATCATCAAACCACCTTCCAAAATTTACAAAGCATGAATAATTTCATGCTTCACTAAATTTCATCTTAGCCTTAGGTCAGTGTTCTTTTTGGCCGAGAATCGTGAGATACGAATTCGTGCTAAAAATTTCGTCCAATCGGTATTCATTTTTTTCCTAAGTATCGGGATAGACCAATCATCCCTTAAGGTTAAACTCGATTTCAAGTCCAAGTACACGTTGGGTTGGAGTCGTGTTTGCTGACTGTTGAAGAAACGAGTCAGCCGTGTTGTATTCGAATCTCCGAGAACAAATCAAGGAAGAAGTGATTGGGTTTAAACGACCCACGCGGTTGAGGTCGTTGATTCGAGTTGGGTTTTTCAGAACGCAAGGCTACCGGAATCTTGAATCGGGAACGAGTGTATCTCGGTTAGATAACCGGTAAGGATTAGTTTGCAGGTCATACTGAAACCAGTTACGAGAGGAAGAATTGGTGGTTAGGACGTTCTTAACTGCTATAACCAACTTATTGTTTGGAGGAGAATATTAATTTTCGAGGATCGATTCTTGATATAGAATTTACCGAGTCTAAGGCTAAGGCTTATTATTTTTGTTTGCTAAATTCTGAATTTATTTTCAATTTACATTTATTTTCAATATTTATCAATTGTTTATTTAAGCTGATTAGCTTATTTACTTTCTTAAACATTCTCAAACCCTCCCAATTTACTTATTTATTTTTGTTGCAGGTACGTTTGGAGTCGTGGGCACGACTCTTGCCACGACCCTTGACACGACGAATATTCTGTTCTTAAGTGAACACAGAAGTTGATTACGACATCCAATCCCTGTGGACTCGACCCTACTACCACTCTTTACTATTATTTAGATTTATTTTAGTAGGAATTATTTTTGGTGGTTTCGACGCCCATCAAATTTTGGCGTCGTTGCTGGGGATTGGAGATATTTTTCTAATTTTTGTTTGTTTACCTTATGACCAGATCAGAACCGGAAACTCTAGAGTTTGAACCAAAAATTGAGAAATTGGCCCGACAACTGCGAAGAGAAGCCATACGACGCGGTAAACGATCAAATCTAAGATTTGAAACCATATTATACACCGACGAAATTTTCTCATTCGACTAACCAAACTAGATGGCTGAACAGACGATACGCCAACTTGTTACGGCACCGGATGAACAACAACCCTTATGTATGACCTATCTGACAAGAGGGATGCCGTTCGAGTTAAATTCGGGTTTGATTAATTTAGTACCCACTTTTCGTGGATTACAGAATGAAAATTCGCACACCCATCTGAAAGGATTCCATATGGTGTGCACAAGCATGAAGCCTCAGGGAGTAACCGAAGACCAAATCAAACTTCGTGCTTTTCCTTTCTCATTAGTCGACTCTGCTAGAGAGTGGCTATTTTATTTACTCCCGGGATCTGCCAACACATGGTCTAACACGTCTTGTTTGTTTCTTGAAAGGTTCTTCCCTGCAGCTCGAGCGGCCAAACTGAGGAGAGATATTGTAGGAATCCGTCAAAAGGACGCTGAATCACTTTACGATTACTGAGAGCGATACAAAAAGTTGTGTGCAAGTTACCTACAACATAGACTGACTGAACAGTCACTCTTGCAATATTTCTATGAGGGGTTACTCCCCATGAAAATGAAGATGATAGATGCTGCAAGTGGGGGGCACTCGTTAATATGATGCCCCAAAGAGCAAGAGAGTTGATTTTAACCATGGCTGCTAACTCTCAACAATTCCGACTGGCTACAGAACCTACGAGAAGGGTTCATGGGTTAAGTTCTTTATCCTTAGAAGATAAAATTGATAAGCTAACCAACGTTGTTCAAACTTTGCTTACAGATAAAACAGGCCCAGCACGGTTGTGTGGAATTTGCACTAAGTTAGACCATCCGACGGACTCATGTCCGATTTTACATGAGGATTCAATAGAACAAGAAAATGTTCTTGGGAACTTTCTAGGACCGCCCCAAAGGCGATATGACCCCTACTCGAACTTGTATAATGTGGGGTGGAAAGATCACTCGAATCTAAGTTATAGGTCGAATACACAGTTCAATCAATCGTACCAACAAAGGTAGCCTCAGAATCAATAGTACCACCCCCGAAGTCGTCATTGGAAACCATAGTGGAAAGGCTAGCCAATTGTACTGAAAAGTTTCAAAAAAAAACTAACATGCATTTGCAAGAGTTGGATAAGCAAGTGAGCAAACTTGCGCTTACCGTTAGTCGTTTGGAGTCCCAAGGTAAGCTGCCATCCCAAACTGAGCTAAACCCTCGACACAATGCAAGCACTATGACATTGAGGAGTGGGAAGTTTTTGGAGCCCGTACCTGACACGAGTCACGCCCACGACACTAGTCAAGATAAGGAGAAACTTGACACGGAGGCTCTAGTAGAACCAACACCACAAAAATCATTTGTAGTACCACCTTCGTTTTCTGGAAGACTTGTCCAGTACAAGAAGGAACGAGAAGAGAAGGAGATCATCGACACCTTTCGAAAGGTAGAAATCAACATACCTCTTCTTAACGCGATTAAGTAGATTCCAAGATACTCAAAATTCTTAAAAGAATTAAGCAAGAATAGAAGGAAACTTCCGAGCAATGAAAAGGTAAGTGTCAAAGAAAATGTCTCCGTCGTTCTGCAAAGGAAAATACCACCCAAATGTAAGGACCAAGGTATGTTTTTCATATCTTGTAAAATAGGTAGTGTCAAAATAAAAAAAGCAATGTGTGACTTAGGCGCATCAATTAGTGTTATGCTATTGTCAATTTATAAACTACTTAACTTAGGTCCTTTAAAGGAAATAGGTGTAATTATTCAGCTTACAAATCGATCTGTGGTGCACCCGGAGGGAATGTTGGATGACGTTCTTGTAAAGGTAAACGAGCTAATATTTCCTGTAGAATTCTACATTATCGACATGGAGGATGAAAATTCGGCTAATTCGTCTGACATACTTCTTGGGAGGCCATTTTTGAGTACCACACAAATGAAAATTGACGTACGAAGTGGGATACTCACTATGGAGTTCGATGGGGAAGTGGTGAAATTCAATGTCTATGAGGCCATGAACCGCCCTAGCCTGAAATCTAATGTTTCTAACAATGATACAATTGATCCTTTAACTAGATTACATTTAAAATATCATGACGAGGATGAATTACGAACTGTTTTGTGCAGAAGCCTAGACTTTGATGCCATAGAGGAACAAGAAGAGTGGATAACCTTTGAAGAGTCTGTTCACGAAATAGTGGCTTATTTCGAGGCACCGCAATATGGAGAAATCCAGGTAAATATCTTAAATTATGGCCTTCACAAACTAAGCTTGTACCCTCTGATTTGCAGGCTCTAGAGTTGGAACTTAAACCCTTTCCAGACCATTTGAAGTACGCTTTTCTCGGCGAAGGAAATACCTTACCGATAATAATCTCGAGTAAACTCTCGAAAGTAGAAGAGGAAAATTTGGTACGAGTTCTTAGAGACTATAAAGAGGTAATTGGATGGACAATAGTTGATATTAAGAGGTTGAGCCCTTCAACTTGCATGAACAAAATTCAAGTGATGGATAATGCTATTCCCAAAAGAGAGGCTCAAAGAAGTCTAAAAGTTACTTGATGCTGGAATGATCTATCCCATTTTTTACAGTAATTGGGTCAGCCCAGTCCATGTAGTACCGAAAAAGATTGGCGTAACCGTAATTAAGAATTCGACAGGTGAGATAGTTCCCACTTGGGTCCAAAATGGGTGGAGAGTTTGCATCAATTACAGGAAGTTGAACTTCTTAACTTGGAAAGATCATTTTCCACTTCTTTTTATTGACCAAATGTTAGAACGTTTAGCTGGGAAGTCTCATTATTGTTTTTTTGATGGTTACTCAGGGTTTTTCCAAATGCCAGTGGCACCGGAGGATCAAGAGAAGACGGCGTTTACGTGTCCATTTGGTACGTTCACTTATAGACGGATGCCGTTAAGACTTTGCAACGCACCAACCACGTTTCAGAGGTGCATGGTAAGTATATTTTTCGACTACATCGAGAAAATAATTGAGGTGTTCATGGACGACTTTACTATGTATGGTGAGTCTTTTGAGGTATGTTTATCAAATCTTGCAAAAATCTTAGAAAGATGCTTAGAATTTAATCTTATTTTAAATTATGAGAAATGTCATTTTATGGTAGATAAAGGATTAGTTCTAGGTCATATCATCTCTGCTGAGGGAATTTCTGTCGATAAAGTAAAAATCGACATCATTAACTCACTGCCATACCCCACAACTGTGAGAAAGATTCGTTCTTTCCTTGGTCATGCAGGTTTCTACAAACGGTTCATTAAAGACTTTTCAAAAATTTTACAATCGTTTTACAATCTTCTACAGAAGGACAAAGAGTTTGAGTTTGACCAATCGTGTAGAGATACATTTGACACGCTCAAACATAAGCTCATTTCAGCACCTATCGTTCGACCACCAAATTGGAATTATCTTTTTGAGATAATGTGCGATGCAAGTGACCATAACATAGGAGCAGTCATTGGGCAAAGAATCGAGAAAGAACCACACGTTATCTCCTATGCGTCTAAGACTTTGGATGTTGCCCAAAGTAATTACTCGACTATTGAAAAAGAGTTTCTAGTATAGTTTTTGCTTTGAAAAAATTTCATTCGTATTTATTAGGGACTAAGATTTTCATTTTTTCTGATCATGCAGCTCTTAAATATCTGATCAGAAAGAAGGAAGCAAAACTGAGGCTTATTAGGTGGATACTGCTTTTGCAAGAGTTCGATCTAGAAATAAAGGATAAAAAAGGATGTGAGGATTTGTTAGCTGACCATCTGAGCTGAATACCTCCATCGAAGGATGTCACACCACTTAAAGATGATTTTTCAGATGAAAGTCTGCTTGCTACTCAGACAATTTTTCCTTGGTATGGGGACATGGTGAATTACCTTGCTTCAGGTATAGTCTCTTCTAATTTGTCGAGATCTGAAAAAGATAAGATCAAACGTGAATTGTGATACTACGTTTGGGACGACCCCTACCTTTGGAAATATTGTTCTGATCAAGTAATTCGACGATGTGTTGCAAAAACTGAGGTAAACTCGATTCTGTCTTTTTGTCATTCTTATGCATGTGGTGGACATTTTGGCCCTAAACGGACTGCGCATAAAGTACTTGAATGTGGACTATATTGGCCACATATCTTTTGAGATGCATATTTGTTCTATAAAACATGCGAAAAGTGTCAAAGGGTAGGAAACTTGAGCCGGAAAAATGAAATGCCTCTAACTCCTGTACATGTTTGTGAAATATTTGATATATAGGGCATAGATTTTATGGGACCTTTTGTCTCATCATACGGTAACGTCTACATTTTACTTGCAGTTGACTATGTGTCGAAGTGGGTGAAAGCAAAAGTCACTCGTCATGCTGATGCCAAAACAGTAGTCGATTTTCTAAAGAGTTACATCTTTTCCAGATTTGGCACACTGCGAGCATTGATCAGCAATCGTGGAACGCATTTTTGTAATAAGGTAATCGACACACTTTTGAAACAATACGGGGTAGTGCAACGAGTCGCTATGGCTTATCACCCTCAATCAAGCGGTCAAACAGAAGTGTTGAATCGAGAAATCAAGTTGATTTTGGAGAAGACCGTCAAGCTGAGTAGAAAAGATTGGAGTTTGCGACTAAACGATGAACTGTGGGCGTACCGTACGACTTATAAAGGACCCATAGGTATGTCTCCTTATCAACTAATTTTGGTAAACTGTGTCATCTTCCTGTTAAGCTAGAACATAAAGTATTTTGGGCGGTCAAGCAATGCAACATGGAGTTGGAAGTTGCAGGTAAGCATCGTAAGTTACATATTTAGGAACTTGTGGAAATTCGACGAGAAGGGTATGAAAGTGCCCAAATTTATAAGGGTAAGGTCAAAGCATATCATGACCAAAAGATAACCCGTAAACAATTTATGGTAGGACAGAAAGTATTACTTTATGACCCTAAATTAAGAATTTTTGCAGGTAAGCTTTGGACTAAGTTGTTAGGGCCTTTTGTTGTTACTCACGTATTTCCACACGGTGCAGTTGAGGTTAAAAGCAAAGAATCCGAAAATTTTTTTAAGATCAACGGACATCAATTAAAGCCTTTCTACGAGAATTTTCAAGTCCACGTGGTTGAGGAGTTAGTCCTCGGAGAGCCGGATAAATAAATTCCCAGGTCATCGAGCTAACGACGTTAAATAAAAGCGTTTTTTGGAAGGCAACCCAAATTTATTTTCATTTATTTTTTTGAGTTTTAGTAAGATTTAGGATGTAAATAAATAAATTTTATTTAATTCAGTTAATTTAATGTTTTCAAGAACGTAATGGAGGTTATAAATTTTTTTCCGACAGTCGGATAATTTTGGTGGCGTAGGCATGACATGCTAATTTGGTGACAGTTATTTACCTACGAATATAAAAAAAACCCAATATCCCTAACCTTCATAAAACCCCAAAACCCAAATCCAATACTTACCACCAACCCAATTAACCTACCAAAACCCAAATTGCCCACAAAATAAACCCAATACACAAGTGGCCCAAACGAAAAAAAAAAAAGAGAAGAAGAAAGGATCTGGGCCGAACGACCTACCAGCCCAAAAAGAGAGAGATTTGGACAAGGCCCAACCGGCCACAAAGAGAAAAAAAGAAAAAGAAAATCAAAAAAAGAAAAAATAAACCCCCAAATCCCTAAATCCCCAAACCCATTTTTCCTATCTCCATCTTCTTCAAAACAAAACCCTAACCCCCACAACCAACCTACGCTACCGTCACCATTGTTGTCCCTCATCACTGTTGCCGTTAAATTACCGTGCTGTCACTGCCCTACCAGTCGTCGTCCCACCTCCTTTCGGCACCGTCGATGAGCCAAACCACCCCTCCATTCTTTTTTTCTTTCCCCACGCGAAACCACCGTTTGTGGCCTCCTCCATCGTCGCGCAACTGCCGTCGGCCTCCCTTACCCATGCGCCGCACTCTAACAAATTGGAACCTTCATTTCCACGGCGCCGTGCCTCCTTCTCCCATCTCATCTATTTCTTTATTTTCTTTTTATCCATCACCAAACACTCAAAACACCCTCCCACCATCTTAATCGACGCCAAAATTGAAATCCCCATCGTCACCCTTCAAAATATTAGCCCAAAGTGCGCCGTCACCATCCGTCACCGTTCACCGCTATTGTCGTTGCTATTAACCATTGTCACCGCAGTAGCAAATAGAACCGTTTATTCGTGACGCCTACACAAAACCATGGTTCGAAATTGAAACCAAATGGCCGAAAATATTCCAGCTTCACTCAATCAAAGTCGACATCAATTTTCAGCACCTCCAGTCATCGATATAGCTGACGACGACTCCCAGCCTTCTCCACCTCCTCCGACTCAAACGGCCACCCCAACAAGAGCTCGTCGTCAATGAAATCCAACTCTGATCGAAACAGATAACTCGAACAGTAACCTGACTACCCCCGAAAAGTCGATGCTCAACTCTCAGCCTGATTTACCTTTACTAACATATTATGTAGGTTGTTCGGAGGAAGTAGGGACTTCTAACTACAATGTTGAAGGTCCCTCAAATGCGAAAGAGCATGTCTCTCAATGCCAAACACAATCGTCTACCACTCGCGCCCGTCGACGACCGACTCACGAGTCAGCGACACCCCAAAACAGCAGTACTGACGCTGCTGGAAATTCAAGTCCACCCGACTCTCCTAACGAATATGTTCAACCATCACGAGATGGTCAACGCAATAGACGAGGTCGTGCAAACACTATTCCTACTGAAGGTCGATTACGAGGTTTTTTAGACTTTTCGACCTCGGAGCATCGCGTAAGATATGACGACATCCGGCAACGTCCGCTCCTGGTTTGTAAGCAAATCGTTCTCTCTACTCTTGATATGTTAAATATTCGCGATGATGTGATTGGCTACTTTGATGCTATTGGTTGGAATTCATTTGCTAATATTTCCCGTAATGCATATTATGAGTTGATATATGATTTCTACACTACATTTAGCTTCAATATTAATGCATTACACACTGTTGAAACACAAAACATTATCTGTTTTCGTTTGCTTGGTAAGGACTTTCGGATGTCGATTTCTTAATTTAACATTACCATGGGTTTCGTCGAGTCTAACAATATTCAATCCGATTCCTATCATACTGCTCTGTTAGATATTCCAAGTAACTTTGATGCTCAAAATGCTTATTGTGTTTTAACTCATTATAATCAGCTTTATAACCCAAAGACCACAAAAGACTTATTGGTGCATGAACCGGCTTTAAGATATGTTCACCTATTTTTAGCCTTTAGTTTTTCAAGTAGAAATGATTCGTCATCTGTTCTAACTAAAACTGAACTGTTCTTTTTGTGGTGTATGCATTTTGGTTTTAAATTTAATTTAGGATATTGGTTTGCATGAAATTTTCATGCCGTTTTGCGATGTAATCATCCACTAATACTTGGGTCATATATTACTAATTTAACCTCTCGACTTTTTCCCTCTGAAATTGATTTCTCGTCCTTAACATGTTCCTATAGTATGGACAACTTAGATAAATATTGTTTGGATTCTATGGGATTGCTTGTCGGCACCCCTACTTCATGTTATTTTGTTCCTCCAGGTATACGGACTACTCGCGGAAATATGGTTTTTCGCCAACGTCCACACATCAATACTAAAGAGCCAGAGGTACAACCTTTATCTATGGAGGCACGTTTAAGCCGGATCGAAGCTCGACTTGGAACAATGGAAAATCAAGTCTCCACAATCCTTGACATCTTGCAAAGTCTTACCCCCAACACCGACAAAACTGTTAAAAGACACCTGGAGAGTATTTTGAGCTCTTCTTTTTACATGTTATTTGAGCTGCTTTTTTTTATCTCATATGACACATGCTTAAGGACAAGCAAAGTTTAAGTAGGGGGTTGAAATTGATGATGAATATGCTTGATTTTTGCTGTATGTCTCTCTTTTGCATGTGTTCAATCTTATGCTAGAATTATTCAATAGTTTATTCCGACATTGAGCCTCTAAATCTCATTACTTATTCAATTTGGAAAATTGGGAAAATTTTAAATAAAAGTGCTCGAGTATCTAGATTAGTCAACATTTGTGTTTTAAGGTTGATATATGTAACTAGACTTTTCATATAAATTGATTGTTTGAAAAAAATGTTTGTTATACATAAATAAATAAAATGAATAAATAAATAAAGGCTTAAGTTATGAGTGAAAGTTTTGAAAACGTGACAACCGGGATAGGGTGCTTGGGTTGTCATTTTATCTCGTCGAGTGACAAGTCGATAACTTGCAAACATTCTGCTAACCGAGCCTTCAAAAAAAAAACAGATTGTTTGAACTGAGTAACCGGGATAGGGTGCTTAGGTTGTCATCCTAGTTTGCGTAAAAAGGTTTGACCATGTCTGAAAAATTCTTTTAAATTAATAATGCATTGCAAATTTTGGATTCAAACTCAATTTAGTGAAATTATTTTGTTTACATATTTCAATTTTATTACACTTGTTGATTAAACTATATATTTTGAGCATTTGTTTATTTTTGGCTATGTTGTTTGTGTTGATTATGGATGTGAAAAAGATGCTCGATTTGTAATAAATCGTAGAATAATTTCTAATGTTTGAAGGAACATATGCTTGAGGACAAGCACGAGCTAAGTAGGGGGGATATGATAACATATTAATTTGCATGTTATTTTGTGTTTATTTTGGTGTATTTCTGAATTGATCCCTACTAAATTAGTACTTTTAAGTTTTAATCTTGCCAGGGACGCAATTGGAACGCTAAGAGACAAATACAAGCAGAAAAGGACCAAATTGAAACAAAATCAATAAAATGAGGCTAAATTAAAAATGTGGAGAAAAACCAAGGACTCATCAGGATTTTTGGCTTTGTAAAAAGCCAAAAATAGAAAGATTCTTATTTATTTTATTTTATTTTTTATTTTATTTTGATTTTATGTTAAATTAGTTAAGGCCAAAAATAGTAAATTTTATGTATATAAATTAGGCCTTAGTGTTATCTGGAAATCATCAATTAATTATGTATTTCTACTTCAATTTGGAATTGGATTATTCTATTTTGTCTTTCAAATTGGCGTGAGATACTGCTACTTTCCTTTGCATTTTCTTACTTTTACAAAATTGGGTTAATTCCTTTCCAAGTCCTTTCTTTCTCATTCTTCACCATAATCATCAAACCACCTTCCAAAATTTACAAAGCATGAATAATTTCATGCTTCACTAAATTTCATCGTAGCCTTAGGTCGGTGTTCTTTCCGGTCGGGAATCGTGAGATACGAATCCGTGCTAAAAATCCGTCCAGTCGGTATTTATTTTTTTCCTAAGTATCGGGATAGACCAATCATCCCTTAAGGTTAAACTCGATTTCAAGTTAAAGTACACGTTGGGTTGGAGTGGTGTTTGCTGACTGTTGGAGAAACGAGTCGGTCGTGCTGTATTCGGATCTCCGAGAAAAAATCAAGGAAGAAGTGATCGGGTTTAAATGACCCACGCGGTTGAGGCCATTGATTCAAGTTGGGTTATTCAGAACGCAACGCTACCGGAATCTTGAATCGGGAACGCGCGTATCTCGGTTAGATAATCGGTAAGGGTTGGTTTGCAGGTCGTACCGAAACCAGCTACGAGAGGAAAAATTGGTGGTTAGGACGTTCTTAACTGCTATAATTAGCTTATCATTTGGAGGAGAATATTAATTTTCGAGGATCGATTCTTGATACAGAATTTACCGAGTCTAAGGCTAAGGCTTATTATTTTTGTTTGCAAAATTTTAAATTTATTTCCAATTTACATTTATTTTCAGTATTCATAAATTGTTTATTTAAGCTGATTAGATTATTTACTTTCTTAAACATTCTCTAACCCTCCCGATTTACTTATTTATTTTTGTTGTAGGTATGTTTGGAGTTGTGGGCACGACTCTTGCCACAACCCTTGACACGGCGAGTATTCTGTTCATAAGTGAACACAGAAGTTGATTACGACATCCAATCCCTGTGGACTCGGCCCTGCTACCACTCTTTACTACTATTTAGAGTTATTGTAGTAGGAATTATTTTTGGTGGTTTCGACGCCCATCAAATTTTAAGGGACTACTTGTAAATCAGATATAGTTGACAACAATCTATGTGAATCATTTAATTCAAGCATTGTAGAAGCTAGGTTCAAAAGTATTATCATAATGCTTGAGGATATTAGGACCAAGATGATGACTAGTATAGTACGAAAAAATGAAGTTATGTAATGGATGGAAGCAAAATTATGGTCTATTGGTGAAAGCTAAGTTCGATACCGACAAGAAGGACTGTGTAGAGTGGCAATTGATATGGAATGGTGAAAATGGATATGAGATGAGGAAAGGAAGTTATCAATATACAGTGGACCTAGGTCAAACGATATGTAGTTGTAAAAGTTGGCAAATTAGTGGGATCTCATATGCCCATACATCTGCTGCCATGTATCACCTAGGGCTCCAACTAGATGGCTATCTGCATGAATGTTATCACATTTAAACATATAAGAAAGCTTACTCATTTCCAATGCAGCCTATAAATGGGCCACATGATTGGGCAAAAACTGGTATTGAGCCAATGCTACCTTCTATTGAAAAAAAGATGCCTAAGAGGCCCAAAAAGGATAAGAGGATGGCCAAAGATGAACCAAAGAAATTGAAGCCTAGCCACTTGAGTAGGAAAGGTCTACTCATGACATGTACTCAATATAGCCAACATGGTCATAACAAGCGGTCCTGCACACAAGGAAACGAACATGCTAAACATGTACATTGTTGTTCTTCACTTATATATTGAGTAAATTTATTTTGTCTAACCACTTTCATTATGGTCCATGTTTTGCAACAAGATGCATAACCACCCAAACAAAAAGGGAAATATCCCATTAAAAGGTCAGCTACCTCAGATAAATCTAAGGGAAAGCAACCCAAGAAAGGCAAAATACATGGAATAAGGGTTGTACATAGACTTGAATACTAGGAATCAATCATTTTATGTGAGTTTTCTTCCTTTTACTATTGATCAAAAATTATATATTGTTTTGATCAACTTAAAATATTATCACAGTCTGGTAGAACCATAAGGAGCATGACAACAAGTTCATGTAAGGATGGTAGTGGACAAACTTCTTCAACACCCAAGTCGCCAAAGAACAAGAGAAAGGTTCCTCTCGACCATCTCGGAACACAAGAATCAGTTGCAGGAAACATGAGTAAATCATAGAAGAAATAGTTGTCAAGGGTGAATGTTATTTTGTCACATTTTGAGCCTATAACCTTCTGGTTTTGGAATACACCATGGTTGAATGTTATTTTGTTGTATTAATAACCAAAATGTTGGGTTTTTTTTTATGGTTGATGTAGCTAGATATAGCTCACTTACAGTAGTATGTTATATCTGTTACATCAACTTGTTTTTGGTTGGTATAACATGAATGGTGTTTAGGCTAAATCATTACCTATGGAAAGATTTTGTAAAGTACATTTATCCCAATTATAATAGGGAAATCATATGATTAAATGGTCAATTTTTTTTTTCAATCTTATGTTTCTTTTCGCTGCATTATTTACTAATATAAATTAAATTACATAAACAACAACCAAAATTTGTCATTTGTTCCAAGCATAATGTATATCAAGGTTCCAAATTACATAAACAACATATGATGGAAAATTTTACATTCAATCAACATTTCCAACTGCTAGTTGCATATTCTTCTTACCACTATTGCCAACAAATAAACCTATGGCGATGCATACAATACATAACATGGAGCAACAAAATAATATCTTATACATTGACTTCTCCTTCTTGATAACTTTCATTTTTTGCTTCATAGTCATAATTTTGTTCTTTAATGCTAGTTCTCCTTCAACACCACAAACTGGTCTACCTACTTCAACCTCAGTGTCAACAGCACTACTACCACCATTATGGCTACCATCAAATGCAACCAAATCAATAACATTCTTTCTAAGTGCTAAATTATCCTTTGAAAGATTTCATTTACTGTCGTGTAATTGATGCAGTAACTTAGTCGCACGGTCACATATTTTTCCATCGTACCACTTGAAGAAATGACAACCATTGTCCTACAAACAAACCCCAAATGAGTGACAAAAAAAAATTAAATCATAAACCCTCAACCTAGGGAAATTTTTGAAATCATCCAAATTAAGCTGAAGTAGAAAATAAAATTCTTCTTCACTTACCCGAAAATCTGAACAATTATGAAATCTCCTCCTCAAATTTAAATCGCTCCATGAAGTGTCTCTTGGAGCTAACTTATCGCAATGACATTTTACTGCTTCCCCATCATACACATACTTCCTCCGCGATGAACTAACAATATTTGCATACCTCGATTTTTTCCTCGAACCATACGATACCCAATCTCTAGACTAGCGATTTGAACTATGTGATTCAAATTTGAGAAAAAATCTTGAATTCATGATTTCAGACAACAAGGAAGAAAAATAACAATTTCCTAGAGTTTATGGTACTTCACAATTTGGGAATAAGGTATTAAGGATGTAGAAAATTTCCTCAAGCCATGATTTAAATTGGAGATTGCTGAAGTTTTTAGGGATTTCATAATTTAAGGTTTTCACAATTTGGGAATTTCAATTTTTTTGGGACGATTTTGGTTTTTTTCCAGATTATTTATTTCTTTTTATTTATTTATTTTTTAACACGTCATCCTTCAACCTGGCACGCCACATAGGTAGATATATTGACCAATGCTTAACTAACAGTCTATTGACTTTTCACAGTAAAAATGGGTTGATTTGTGAAAAAATCGTTACGTTGAGGGCCTCAATAAAAAAAAAGGGTCAATGGAATAAAACCAAAAAACCTTAAACGTTGAGGATATTTTATGCAATTATGCCTTTTTTTTATATAAAACATTGGTCAAAATTTAATTTTGGCCCCTAGACAATGCTGAAATTTGTGATTTAAATTTAATAAAATAAATTTAACGACAGTAACAATTGGACTTGAATTTTTAACATTGAATTCTTGATACAAGGATTAAATTTCAAATGTATGAAATGTATAGGGGCCTAGAGTATAATTTGTCCTTTATATTTTTACTCTATAATCTAATACAAACATATAATCAACCCAAGGCGAAGTGTGGGTTGGAAACCATACTAGTAACTATATATAAAGGACCTTTTTAGCATTGACAAGTGGGTCTACTATGCTTTCTTTTTTTTGCATTATAAATAAATTGTTAAATTTCAATTTTGATATCCTATTATGCTTAAATTTGAAATTTAATTCTTATACTTTAATTTTTAACATAATTCTGTCTCTAAAATTTTATAATGTTATTAATTAGTTCAAATAGTTAATATTATTAACTTTTTGATTAAAACGTTACGTGGTTATGTATAATTTAAAAGTGGATTTTTAAATCCCAAAAGTAGAGAGGTTAAATTCTTGAAAATAAAAGTTGGAGGGCTAAATTCTAAATATACAAAGTGTATAGAGACTTAATGTCATGGTAGTTTGAATCAGATTGAGAACTAACCAAGATATTGGTATGGAGATAGGCATAAGATCAGTTAGCCTGTGAATTAATACGGACTGGTTGAACCAAGCTAAAAAAACTAGTTAAACAATTTTATTTTTATTTTTTATGATTTATTTAATTGAATTATACGAATCAGTGCTTGTCAAGTTCAACCATATGTCCAGTTTTGAAAACCTTGCTTAAAGTATTTTCTTTAATCTTTAAATTTTTACTCTATAATTTAACACAAACAAATAGCGAAAGCTCACAAAACATGGTTGACTATAGTAGTTAATATAAAAAGAAGGGATAATTTCATGAATTACCTCTATACTTTAACAAATTTGTCAATATGATATTTGTACTTTTAATTTATTCGAAGTTATATTTAAACTTCGATTTCCGAATACCAATTTGATTTTTGGGTGATAAATATTAACATAATGCAACACATGGCCCAATCAAAGGCTAACACGTGGGATTATGTCATCACTATGTTGACTCTTCACTGATGCCTTAGGTTTCTCTTAACAATTCATCCAAAATCCTTTTCTTTTAAAATTTAAATTATAAACTTACTAATTTATTATTTTTAAATTTAAAACTTGTTAATTTATTTGTACAATTTATTAATTTCTTCGAAATTCCTTTTAGATTTCTTCTGGAAGTTTAATTTCTTTGTTTTTACTTTATTTTATTTTTTATCACATGAATCACAAATTTAAAAAATTAAATTACTTATTTTCTTTTTATCTATTTAAAATATATAGATAATAAATTTATTACTATTAAATTTATAAAAACATGATAAAAGTAAAAAAAAAAACTCAATTAGTAGTGAACTATACATGATTAACCAGCTAAACCAAGTCTACTCAATCTTACACCATTCAGAAATTCATTTAACAACGTCGCGGAATAATAGTTGACTGAGTTTTAACTAAATTGACATGAGCATTGTTACCAATGCAGAAGGACGTGGGTTCGAGAAGGGGTGAGTATTCGATCGAGTCGAGTCGAATCGAGTCAAAAAATTTCGAGTTAGTCGAGTTGACAAATCCTATTTTAGCAATCAATTAAACTCAATTTGAATTTTTTTCGAATCGAGTTAACGAATCCTATTTATTATACTTAATGCTGCGTTTAGATGGACCGATTATTTAACTAGAAGACGAAGTACAAGACTATTTAACTACATGAACAATATAATGATTTAGCCTTTTAACTTAATTGGTAAATATTTATCAAAACGACGTAATTTTGCCTTTTAACTTAATTATTTTGAATTTTAACTTTTAAAAAAACAAACATTTATCAAAACAACGCAGCTTTGTCTTTTCTTATTCAGATTTTGGGATTACTCGAATTGTGTAATTCATATTCTAGTTAAACCGAAAAACTTAATTTTTTATTTGATTTGATCTGAATAACTTGATTAACTCAAATGACTCGAACAATTTAATTCAAAATATGAATTTTTTTATCGATTTTTTCTAACCGAATTGAATTTTGCTCACCCCTGTGTTCGAGTGCGCTGAAACGCATTTATTCTCCTATTTATAAGTTGAGGAGGGACTATGAGTAATTCTAGGTATTATATAAAAAAAAACAATTATAATCAGAACCTATAATAAAATTATTATAAAATATTATTTTTACAAAATTCAAATAACTAAGCTATTTAAAATAATTAAATTCAAAGTTTAAAAAATTGACTTGAAAAATACCAATCATGATTTTTTATTTAAAATACATTTACTAAAATTGATTAGTTTAAAAAGTATATATACTAAACTTAATAAATTAAGATATAATAGTACAAAAATTAATAAAATGATTGGATTAACTAATAATATCATTATAAAAAGTATATAGATCAAATTGGTTAAAATTTATTCCAAGTCAATGTACTTTTCATATATTTAGAATTTAGTCCATTTACTTTTATATTCAAGAATTTAATTCTTATATTTTTTAGATTTTAAAAATTAGGTTCAATTATTAACATTGTTTAAATTATTTTGTTAAATTATTGTTGCGACATTTTAAAATTTTAAAAAATCACTTGATATAGTCGTGTAACAAAAAACATTATTATGAATCTAAATTTGATGAATAAATTTAACAGCATTAACAATTAAGCTTATATTTTTAGATCTAAAAGTTAGAGAGATTAAAAACTTAAATTTCAGTATCGTAGAGGGACTGTAACTACAGTTAGACCTTTTAACTTTTCCACTCTATCTCATATCATTTTTTTTCATGATTATCTGGTTCAAGTTTCAACTCCATTAATGGATTATTCAATAAAAATTGAAAAAGAAGAAGGTAAAAAACCAAAAGTACACCTGTCGGACCAAAGGTAAGAGAGGACACCTGTGACATACAAGGGGCATTACGCTGTGTCCCCCATCCTTCCCCTTTCTATGCATCTCTGTCTTCGCCGTTTTTGTATCTTTTTCTTGTCCCGCTTTACTTCAATTTGTCTAATACCTCTTCCTTTTTCTCTTTGATCATAGTAAACAACAAAAACAGGGAAAATAAGGCAAAGAAAATCTTTCATCCATGGTGGGTCTTGGCGATAACAACAATCCCAGTTGCCAAAACAACATCAGCAGCAAAGCAAAAGACAAGAAGAAGAACAAGAAGAAGAAGCGTGGGGGGAGCAAGAGAAAGATGACGGCTGAGCAAGCCTCGGCTTTCAAATCGGTGACCGAATGGGTTTATTTAGACAGGCGCCACCACCCCAATTCTTCTTCGACGGCGGGTTTATCGTCGTGGGTGGTGGATGATTTTGGTGTGCAAAAGAGTTTGGGGAGAGGGATGGAGAAAATGGTGTTTGAATTGCATTCCCATTCGAAACACAGTGATGGGTTCTTGTCTCCTTCTAAGCTCATTGAGAGAGCTCATGGCAATGGGGTGAGTCAGAGTCTGGGTACTTTTTTTTTGCTTGTCATAAATCGGCATCTGATATGTGTTTTAGAATTTTTGAATGAATGAATAGCCGCCCATGATGTGTTTGATTGAATTGCTGAAATAGAATAGTAGTGATAGTACTTTGTTGTGTGTGAATCTGTTGGGAATACTGTTCTTGATGTACATTGTTTTTATTCAACTGTAGATTGATTTATATGATTTGAACTCATAAGGCTATGTGACTGTACTGCAGGCTATGACTATGGTTACGTCTTCTGTTTAACATTTAAAAACCTGTACTTTTACAGGGCTCTCATTCCTCATTTTTCTTGAAATATTTATTCGTTTAGGTATGGGACATGATTGTACCATCCGAGTCAAAGTAATGTAGACTGACTTCATCTGTCGCTTGTGTTCCAAGTTTGTAATTTCATTTTTCCTAGTGCTAGTCTTTTTTGTTGCTTACAAATTTAAAGGCTATTGTACACTATTTAGTACCTTTAGTTATGAAATCTCTGAGGGTCCATATCTTTGTATGCTAGTGGTTCATTGATGGTGAAAATGGGCTATAAATATATAGATTTTGATGGTGAGTAGCAAGAAGTAGCTATAAATATTTGTTAGATTGGCATTTCAAAGGAGGGTGTCAGGGTCATGGATGTAGGAGCTTGGTCTAATCCAGGTCAAAACTGCTTAGCAATGACCCATGACAGGTGACAAAAATTATTGTGTTTAACAGTACAGATTCTCCTGTTTGTCTTGAGTAAAAAAATTGTACTATCTAACACTTACGTCCAAGTATTGTAGATTGTCTATAAAAAAAAGTATGGTAAGACTGACTTTCATGTGTCACTTTTGCTCCAAATTTGTAATTTCATTTTTCCTAGTGCTGGTCTTTTTTTCTTGCTTTCATATTTAAAGGCTACTGTATACTATTTAGTACCTGTAGTTCTGAAATTTATGAGGTTTATTAATGGTGAAAAATGGGTTATAAATGTATAGATTTTGATGGTGAGTTCCAGCAAGAAGTAAGCTGCAAATGTTAGTGAGATTGGGATTTCAAAGTAGGGTGTTAAGGGTCATGGATGTAGAAGCTTGGTCTACTCCACCTATGAAGTAAATAGATACTAGGTTAGGCACATAAATGGTCAAAACTACTTAGCAATGATTCATGACAAGTGACAAAAATTAATATGTTTAACAGAACAGGTTCTTCTGTTAATCATTTTCTTTTTAAACACAAACACAATCATATGACTGAAGAAACAGAAAAGAAGTTTCTTTAATTGAAACTAGGACAGGTTTTTGGTAGTTTTTTGATGATGTTATTTGCATTCTTTTCTTCTTTTTGAATAGTGAAATATTTTCTTCGTTTTTTTGGTTTAAGCCAGTTTTGTTTTAACAAGCCTTTTACTGTGACATGGTTCTCTTTTTGGTTTAATGTTGCTTTGACTTTGCATTTGAACAATTCCTTTGCACATGCATGTATGTATGTGTCTCTAGTGTGGTTTGTTTTCGGTATGTGTGCATATACCTTTTGCTTGAGTTTGTAGTTTCCGGTTATTGTCCTGACAAAATGGACTACTCAGACTTATGTTTCTTTGGTTTGGTAACTTTGGCATTTTTATCTAGGAAGCTGTTACAGAAGAAACACACAATGGAATGGCTGAATTAAGCTTGAATTCCCAAGTATATCTGAACTTTGAGAATAAAAGGCAAATTACGAAACCAATTTCTAGTATTTTAGGAAGAATTCACGGATCCTTTATGTGGAATTATCTATTTCTAACATATTGTATCTTTGTAATCTTCGTATTTATTTCTTTCTACTGTTTCTTTGAATAAATTGGCAGCTTTTACATATCGATTCTTTAATCCCTTTTAAGTAATTGGAATATGATTAGCATATTGTGTTCAGAACAGGTGAAAGTTCTTGCTCTGACAGATCATGATACAATGTCTGGAATCACTGAAGCTGTAGAAGCTGCTCGCAGATTCGGTATCAAGATAATCCCCGGTGTTGAGATCAGCACCATATTCTCTCCAAGGTTCTTGTTTGGTTAATACAATTATCATCGTAAATGAAAAAAAAAATAATTATTTGTAGAATCAGTCGTAGAAGTGGCTTGCATATTGTTCGGTTGTTTTCTGTGTATTTCTACACCTCTTATGTTTCATTTATTGATTCAAAAGCAGAAATCCTGAAATGGAGGAACCAGTGCACATCCTTGCATATTACAGCAGCTGTGGGCCCGCGAGGTATGAGGAGCTGGATAAATTATTGGCTAACATAAGGGAGGGACGTTACGTACGTGCTAAGGACATTGTTTTGAAACTCAATAAACTCAAGCTACCTCTTAAGTGGGAGCATGTTACAAAGATTGCAGGCAAGGGAGTGGCTCCCGGGAGATTGCATGTGGCTCGAGCTATGGTTGAAGCAGGTTATGTGGAGAATCTAAAGCAAGCTTTTGCAAGATATTTATATGATGGAGGACCTGCTTATTCCACGTAATCCTTTCTTTGTATCTTTTCCTGCTTAACATGTTCAATGCATATTTCTTCACGTTTGGTGATGATTTATGAAGAATTTTTGGTCCTTGTTACAGAGGAAGCGAGCCTCTTGCAGAAGAAGCAGTGCAGCTGATATGTGAAACCGGGGGTTTAGCAGTCCTCGCTCATCCTTGGGCACTAAAAAACCCGATTCCTATCATAAGACGGTTAAAAGATGCAGGGCTTCACGGAATGGAGGTTTATAGAAGTGATGGAAGACTGGCAGGTATTAGATTTGCTGTCTTAATATCCTTTCTTTAACATCAGCATGTTCTCATTTACGAACTTGGAAAAAAAAATAAAAATAGAATAATGCTCATGCTAATGCTCCATTTTTTCATACAGTTGCACAATTAGATTCTACACCTGCATAATTGCATATTTGCTTTAGACAAAGATGATCCAAGACTGCTGCTAGTTAAAAGCTTTTTACGTCTTTTGGGTTTACACTTGACAGCATACAATGACTTAGCGGATACGTACAACCTTCTGAAGCTTGGAGGGTCAGATTATCATGGGAGAGGTGGCCATGGTGAGTCCGAACTAGGAAGCGTGAACCTTCCAGTGGTGGTTCTGCACGACTTTCTTAAGGTAGCTCGACCTATCTGGTGCAGTGCCATTAAGGACATTCTAGAGGGTTATGCAAAGGAACCCTCTGATACAAACCTCGCCAAGATAGCGAGATTTACAAGGATGGGCAGTTTCAAGGGAAGTTCTCCCTCGAGTTGTGGCAAGGACTTGATTGATCGTTGTTTAGCATCGTGGTTGACTGCCGAAGAACAGCAGAACGATGAATTCGAGGCCATTAGGTTGAAGCTTTCCCATGCTACGATCAACCTCAGTGGAGTTCAAGTTCCTATAGAGACCAAATAGTACTTGATTGGAGGAAAAAAAAGACTAGGTACCATTTGCTTCTTGCCATTGTTGCAAAGATGAAGAGCGAGTGGCATATTCTTTTGGTTTTGTTAAAATCTGAACTAAAACTAATCATATTTGGTGATTCAACCTGTGTGTATTTTTGGTTTTATTGCCTAATTATAAACCATGTACCATCTATATCTTGCCTTATTTTTTGTTCTAATATGCTTTGCTCTCTAGAACTAGAACCTCATTAATATCTCTATTATTTTTATTTTCTTTAATTATTAATTTTTTAAATATATATATAGAAATTTTAAAAATGATAAAATATTCCCGTGCCAAAAACAACCTACTACTAGAGATCTTAAGTACGGTGGATATTAACTAATTTACATTATAAAATTTTCAAATAAATCAAACTTTTGATTTAATTAAATTACATGGATAAATTATTGTAACGAAATAATTGAATCTAGATCGTAAAATAACCTTCAATAAAAATGGGATTGCACTGGATGTTAAGGTCCTCACATCAAGGAGGTTTTAGCTATTTGGAAAATCGAAAAGGGACTTGATTTTTTTTTCCTTTTGGGGTTTCAAGTTTAAAAAAGAATGAAGGTTTTGTCAAATAATTTCGGTTACTAGAGAAGTCACGAAAGTTTAGGGAATATTCAAAAAGAAAGCAAGGAGTTGAAGGAGAGGGAATTTTTTAAGAAAATTTAATTTTCAATTACTTAAGAATAAACTCCTAATTATTATTCAATTGGAAATTAAATTATTTTTAAGAAATCATTATTCAATTGATTATGAGTTTATTCTTAAGTTTAAGTGTTTTCTTTCCATTTTTTAATAATTAAAATAAAAATAAAAAGAGTAAGGATCAAATTGATAAAAACTATAAAAATTGAGGAGCTAAATTTGTAATTGTACGTAATCTTTTAATAACTCTGAGTAGCAAATCGAAAAGCAGAAAATCCATTTTTGAGCAAATAAAAATAGAGAAACTAAATTTGCACAATAAGTCCTCAGAATTTAAGTGAACAATAAGCATGGGTATATTAATATATTATTAAGTTTTTTTTGGTGTTGCCACTGAAAACATCATTGCCATTAGTAAGAAAAGTTTCAGACAAAATATGCAATAATTTTAGAAACTGCTTGGTGTTAATAAGAATTAAAACAAGAAAAATCAATTACAAATTACAAGTGCATAGATAAATTATATTCTTTTTAAGACTCTAATATATGGGGCAAACCAGACAATTTCAGCTATGATTTGAAGGACCAATGTCATACACTCTTCGGAATAAAACAGCAGCATGGATGGATCCCTATGAAAGCACCAACGATTTAGCATCCAAACCATCGGAAAAGAAAAAGAACTATTGTGTTGAAAGCCAAGAAAAACTATCGTGTCGAAAGCCAAGGTCATGTGTGGGAATAAGTGTGCAGACAAAATTATCTGAATTTTCCGATTTCCATCTTTTTCTTCATCCTTCTTTGACCATGGTATACGAACGTGTCGATTATCCCTGCGACTGTGAAGATACCTGAATGGAAGTAACACAATCGCATTAGGACTAGGTTCAGTCTTGAATAATTATATTACAAGTCTTCATTTTTTATTCTAAACTAATCTTACACGATACATATTCGGACATAGTATGATAATATGACTGACTGTCCACAAATATCTGACATTCAAGTAGGAAAATATAGTTAGAGTAATGATAGTACCTCCGATTACAGCACAGATATTGGTGATGAAGTGCAAAAATGAACTATGCTCCTCCTTAAAAGTGACCTGGACAAGGAAAAACGAAATGTGATGTTATACCGTGTTTTTCTAGATGTTTTTAAGTTAATATCTTTAGCAAATCAACATTTGATTATGTTTCCCTCTCTTACTTTTCGATGCATATCTTTAATCACCATTCAAATGTATCAGCTTCTGGACTCTGATCAGGTCCTATGCATGTGAATGGTGAGGAAAGATGTATATGAAAAATAACAGAGGGAAACCAAAAACCTTGCAACAAGGACTACCATGAAGCTTTAAGCAGGCAAAGCACACGAGACTTTCCAATATAAGCAGACTACCATGTTTATTTAAGGTTTTAGGGTTCAAGTGAAGAGAAAGTAAGAAAACAACTTAAAACAAACCAAACACGAGACAAGACGACAAAATGAAAAGCAACTATGCAGCTCGACTTCTAATTGTTCTTTAAGTAATGTCTGACAAAATCCGGACATGGATATCAGGATATCATACCTCCAAGGGCCCTAAAAAATATGGAAAGCTTGAAAGAATTTGAACATGCTTGTGTAAGACATATCCATACCCGACCCGCACCTCCAAGTCAAAGTAACAAAAACAAACAATATGGAGAAAAAAAAAAGATTCTACTGACAGCAGAAATTACCTATATCGTCATGAAACAACACTACAGATACCTTGTTGAACATGAAAGGAACCTACCTTGATAGGAGAAAAGTCATAGTAGAAGAAAACTCCAGGTTGAGCATTAGGGCTAATGTACTCCAAATCCTTGAAATGCTCTGTCACAGAATACTGTGCAATAGGAATGCTAGCAAATCTCAGAACATGATGCTATAAATATGATTTAAAAAAATGTGATTCTTATTCTCAATGTGCCAACTTTCAAGCAGTACCTGATTCGAGTTAACAGTGCGGCCTCTAATGTCAGTATATATTGTGGGTACAACCTGCAATATTAAACAAGATATTAGTTGAGACAAGTCCGTGCATTGGCTCCATGTATGTGAGAGAGATCAATACTCTAAAACTTTTTCATTCTTTTCCAAAACTGATTCCACCAACCTGCTGCCATTGGCATGAAAATGACAGTGAAGTCGCAGGATAATGTTAATCTGCCAATAAAAGAGCTTAAAAACAAGGAACATTCATAGATACTTCAAAATACCAACCTTGATGAAGTACTGGTACATCCCATTTGAGGTTTCATGGGTCCAATGTCCCCTAAAATAGTGATATAAAATAACCATTAAAAAAATTTAGTACTTGCATTTGGTTTCACTTTCATATTGAAAAGGAATATACCGAAAGAATAAATAAGCCTTTAAAGAGTGAGAGTGCCATGAAGAAAAAGAAAGAACTATTACCCATCAAGAGGATTTACCACACCCGGGAAGTATTCACCAAAAGCTAACCTATTGATTCTGTGACTTATCTATGTTGTACACCACAAATATAAAGTATCAGTACCATTCAAAATTTGTAACAAATGTAAAGCATATATATAAATATATATATCAGCACATAACAGTTCCATTAAAAAATGGAACTTAAATACAAAGATGAGTCTCACATTGTAACTGTCCTTATGGACAGACATCAAGTCATCAAAGAAAATGTTCGACTGATGAAAAGTTTTGCCAGGTGCAAAATGAAAATTTCCAGCAACCCTATTGACTTCAAGAGATCCCTGAACATTGCATCCTTCACCCTCCTGCTCTTTTATCCTTTCGAAAAAGCCTTCTCTTTTGCACTGGACAGCAGAAAAGAAAAAAAAAAGAGAGTAAAAACCGAGAAATTTCAAGACAGAAAGTTCAGTTTGTTTTCCTGTTGTAGGGAGCAAAAGGATGAAAATTTTCCAAAATATAAGATCCCATCAATTCTTAGCACATGCAGTACATAAATACCAAACAGCACCAAAACAATACTCAAAGGAAAGAGCTTGCAAAGAAACCTGGTCAATCAAGTCTGCATTAGTCATTGCCCACCCTTTTCGACGATATGCGTCACGAACCTCTTCGCAGGAGTTACAACAGTCATCATCTGACTGCACCATAGTGAAGGAAAAGAGAAAACCTTTCGTAAGTGGTATGCAAACAATCAAATAATTAGCAGGGATGTTACATATGGGATAAGCATTCCAGTTAAGCTTGTATAGCAACCTTAACATCATTTTATCATACTAATTTCAGTAGTGTCTTCAAGGATAAGCCAGAAGTAAAGATTTACAAACTGCACAAAGATTAACTTAAGGGGAATTTAGCTCCCAAAGGGTGAAAAAAGCTGATATACGAAGTATACTTTTCCTAATTATAGTTTCTAGTATCGCCAACTTTTAAAGAAAACACTAGGTTGTTCTAGAGTCGATTTGTATTTCACATAGAATGTTTTAGTTTCTCCATGATCTTTAATTTTAATACAATAACAAGAGGTTCACATATATAGCAGAGACAAATTTAGAGAAATAAACTACACATTAATGTAACAATCACAAAAAACAAGTATCCTGGTTTTAGAGCAATAAATTGTTTCTTGAATATCTCATGAAAGTTTTCCAGCCAATTACCAGTCAACCACTTAAATGATGTTACTACATGCTCCAATAACAGAGTGAGAAAGAGATAAGGACTTCTAGATATAGCACATACCTGCTCTGCACCAAAGCACGAACCACAATATGTCTCATTTTGTTCAAGCCTGCCACCATGTCTCTGCAGAGGTTTCTCAATCTGAAAGAAAAAAAAAGAAAAATGAATTAGGCCAAAACAAACCAAATAGAGTCAATGACATAAACAAGTAAAAAGAAATATGAAGAAGACTATTTAATTAAGGAGTGATACCATCAAATGCCAATATATGTCAGAAACTTAGGGTAAAGGAGATTGCAAAATCTTAATAAGGTCCTTAGTGCAAAGGTATACCCGTCACATGTATGACCAGTAATTAACAATTAAACACTCAGATAAGATTAGCATCCTAAAGCTGCTATCTTTCCTTACTGGTTAACAGAATAAGCCTGAAAACCTCGTCTCTCTTTCTTGCATGTTTACTTTCACGTTTCCTCGTGTTTTGCGTTCAAAATTTAAACCTAGAGGAACATTTAAGAAAAAACAAAACTTTTCAACATCTTCTCGATTCTGAACTACGAACCATTACTTAAAAATTTTCAGTCACACGGGGACTGCTGCTAGTAGATCTGTTCTAAAACAGCCGATATGCATTAGAACTTAAAAACTTATATTCTCTCTTTTCTTAAATAGAAATATAATACTAAAACATAGATAATAGTCCATTGCTTCCAGTTTCTTATCTTCTCTTACCAAGTTAAATGGCACTGAGGATTAACAGATACACACTCATGAGCTATAGAAGACTATTTTAGAATTTTTTGATATATCCAACGTTCCTTAAAAACTAAGCTACATAGCCTATAGGCGGAATATGTTTGGCAAAAAGCTCATTATTTTTGCCTAGAAGAACTTCACACTATTTGATCATGTGCCTCAACTATAGTTGTATTGGGAAGCACAAAAAACTTCCCTTCGAATATTAAAAATCATGTCTTCACTTTCTTTTTAATACTTTATATCTTTCAATTGTTCCTATCTAGCAAATTGCCAACCTTGTAACACATCATTCTATGGTACATAAATCATTTCTATTAAAGGCAAGTCATGCTTCAAAACCAAGAAATGCAAATGCGAACAAGAAGGCCTAAAGAATTATATTTCAATTACCTTTGGTGCTCCTATACCATCTGGCTTGGATTCTATCACATCACCATTAGTATTGATTCTTTTCTTAATTATATCATGTTTCTGCACATAAACATTGCAAGTTCACGAATGGAAGCGGTTAAAATAAATCAAAATAAACAGTTAAAACAGTGAGCAATAATCATCTGAGCATCTGCTGCACTGCACATACTATGTCAAGATGTTGCTCGCCACTGATATCCATAGCATCAACACTGAGTATCGAACAGGGAATTGCAGGAAAAGTGACATCAAACTGCCAGTCCAAACAGAAATGGGGTGTAAACAAAGCATCAAATATTGTTTTACTAATACATTTAAACCACAACAACAAACAAACATGACCGACATAAAAGGCTCTAACATTAGCTTTAAGCATTCCGCATCAATAGTAGATCAAGTAGAAAGTTTTAAAAAATATCATGAAAACTCGCACACAAGACATAAACTTGAAACAACGTATCGAACTAACTTTTAGAAGTCAACAAATTCGGAATATGAACCCAGGAAAGTCGTTTAACAACAAGTGGGAAGAGATGGTTACATTTATGCGGAAGGTTTCCCCTCTTGAAGTATCCACCAATAGCTTCGTCTCCATAACGGTGTGCAGGTACAATCCTGCAAAAAAAAAAAAGCAGTCCACATAATCACAATACTCATGATAGAAGAATTAAACATCACCAGGTCCCAACAACAAAGTTATAATCTTGTATTAAAAACATATAATGAGGATTTCATTCTAGTCTAAGTTGCTTAACTTCCAGTTAATTGCTTATAAAATTAACACCTTAAGTGAAAGACCAAATATAAAAGGCAATTAATGTAGCTTCTAAAATACCTGTATCTACATTTGTACAAAAACTTTTATACTCACTTACTCAAAGATCTTACTTTTCAATTGAACACACACACACAGAGAAAAAACCCAAATTTGTAAAGTTAAATATACATACAAAAATTCAAACGACACGAATTTGCATATGCAAAAATAAGATCAAGCTCAAATTTGCATATATAAATATAAGAACAACCCAAAATTGTAATGTTCATATTCATAAAGAAAATCAAAAGAAATAGAACAAAAGATTGACTTACTGAATTCGGAAAAGACGAGTAAGAGTATGGCAAGAGAAGAGACAAGGGTGATAATGCCACCGGAAAGTGAACGGGTAAAGAAATCTTCATTGACTTTCGGGTAGGCGTCTAAATTCCGTAGCTTGCTTAAGACGGTGTTCTTCATGGCCAACCCCTTTTTCTCCGGCGTCAGAAAAAAAAAACACTAAACAGAAACCAAAAAACAAAGATCCCCAAGCTTTGAAACCCTCTAAAGAAAGAAAAAAAAATTGGTTTGAATTATATGTTTGCTTGTGTTTTTATAAGAAAATTACTAAATAAATTAATATGTACAGAGAAAAAAAGATGCAAATCCAATTAAAGGTTGGGTTTTATTTTTATTTTTATTTTGAAGACGGCGGCGCTTACGAGAAAGCCAGAAAGGAGAGAGAGTGAGAGAGAGGCCGTCGTCAAAGGCTACCCTCTGGTACTAGTTTCATTGAATTTACATAAATGGGCATCAATCATGGAGTGCAATCAAATGGGGCAAAAGTCCAATTTGATGTGTTAAAATGTCGAGCCGCATTCATATTTGGGAATTGTTCTTTCCTTCTTCCCGGAGATTTATTCTTTTTTACTATTTTCCACTAAAGGTCCCTTTATTATATTAAAATTTTAATTTAGTCCATAAAGTTAACACTATTAACTATTTTCATATTTACACCAGCATGGGTAGCTAGGGGCTGGCAGGGGCAGCACCCAAAAATGAAAATTTTTTCCTTTTAAGTCTTTTAAAACTTTTAAAATTTTAAATAATAAAGGTAAAACTGTACTTTAATCCCTAAAAATAAAAAAAAAAAATCTGATTTAATCTTTTAAAAATTATAAAAATATAGACTATTAAAATGATAAAATTATATTTTTATTATCGTAAAAATTATAAATTAATTTCAACCCCTAAAAAGATTTTCTAACTTCGCCGCTGTACATTAGCATTTTAATTAAAATGATCTTTCAACTAACTAATGACGTTATAAAAAAATTCACTAATTAATGATATTATAAAAGTAAAGAAACCAAATTATACCAAATCAAAGTATCAAGAATAAATTTCAAATTTGAGCTAAAACTTGTTTAAAGTCCGAACTACCTTTAAGCTTGAAATCTTATCGATGATTTCGACAAAAATGTTAAGTCCCCCCAAAAAGAGAAAAACTAATTACATTTAAGATAAGAGTTGGACTTAAGCTTTAACATAAAAATTAAGATTTTAACAACATATAATATTATAATGTAAGCTTTAAAAAATATAAACAGGTTTTAGCAAAATTTGAAATATATATTTTTAGTTAAATCAAATTTAAATAAATATAAAATATGTTAATAAGATAGGGAAACCTACCATCAACACTTAATTTGAGCATATAGTAAACTAATAAAATCAAAATAACTAACCATAAATAAATAGATAAAATAAAACAATTTAGTTTTTGTCTATATATAGTCTTGGAAATTTGTGACTTTTTTTCCAATTTTAATCCCCATGATAATGTGGCACATTATCATATGGACTAAAACTAGGAAAATTTGTTAAATTCCCAAACTAATGTGAATTAAAAAAATTTCAAGGATTACGTTGAGAAAAATCACCAAATTTAGGACTAAATATCTATTTATCCCACTAAAATTCCTGAGAGAAAAGAAAACATTCACACCTTTCCTAATCGGGTTTTGTTGGCGGAATCAAGAACACTGATTTTCTGTGTTTATATTTCTCAAACAAAAGCGTTTGTGAAAATTCTTGTGACAAAAAAAAACAGAAAGGAATTTGTCCTGTTTATATAAATGTACTGCTTTATGGCATTGTTTCACAATTTAGGAAAAGATTATTGTCCCAACTTGTAATTTGTTATTAGTCTTGGTTTTTTGTTCCTTGTTTTGGTACAACCCTTCTTTTACACGTTTTCCAACTTTTTCCTTTATACAAAATATAGTTTCATTATTTTAACGGTTTTTTTCTTTTTTTTTTGTTGATATCTGGCTATTTTACTAAAATAACATAAAAAAATTTAATATTTATAAAAATGACCCAAGTTTAAAAATAATCACTAAAATAACCTGAAATTACCAGTAGATAGGGTTTTGGCTTGTCAGTAGCCGGCACCACCTTGTATTTTGAACCCGTGATTGTCTAATTATTATGTCAGACTTTAAAAAATTAATTTTTTTTTGTTTTGGCTTGTCAATGGCCGACATCAGGGTATTTTTTTAAATCGTATCATACTGGTATATAAAAATTTAAAAAAACAAAAAAAACAAAAAAATTTGGGTGCTGGCCTGTCAATGGTCGGCACCACTGTACCAGAAAAAAATTTTGGGTGCTGGCCTATCAATGGCCGGCACCACTGTACCAAAAAAATTAAATAAAAATATTTAAATAAAATATTAAATACAAAAATTGAAATTAGCTTTATTTTAACAAATTTAATTTATCTAAATGGGGTCTCAGGCCTAAAAAAGCCACAAAAATAATTTTTTTATAAAAAATTTAAATTTAAATTAAAAAAATAAAATTTAAAAAAAATTAAAAAATAAATGAAAAAAATTAAACTACTCTAATATTAAAAAAATTTAAATGAAGTGACCCATCAAAATGGGTACTGAAATTAAATGAAGGTACTGACATTAAAATAGTTTTTGAATAAAAAAAAAAACTTAAAGTAACCTATCAAATTTGGGTGTCAGTCCTTACAACCCATTAAAAACTTGAAATGACCCATCAAAATGGGTAAATATTTTTTCAATAGGCACCTCCAACTAGAAATAGGCAAAATGGTCTCCCACTTTACATAAGTAACTCCGACGACCGCCGCTCTTAACCCTCAACCACCGTCGACGATTGCCGCTTTTCACCTTCAACCACCGCCGAGTGCCGCCGATCACACCATGGATCGTAATCCAAATGTTCTTTTAAATGACAACGACCACATTGCAAGCAATGTGCATAAGGTAAACGAGAAATAAAATATATTATTTAATTTTAAATATTCTTTTAAATTATTTTTAAAACGAGAAATATAACATTATATATTTACTGCAAACGCAGGATTTATACAGAACTGTGCGACCCCGGTTGCATGATCCCAGTTATTTTCCCGATCGAAGAGTTATATCGTATTTGAATGTCGCAGGTTTTGGGGTTGCCGCGTACATTCAGATATCCGAGCTAAGGGCCGATTTAATATCGGCATTAGATGAAAGATGGCGATCAGAGACACATACGTTCCACCTCCCGTGTGGGGAGGTAAATATTACATTGCAAGACGTAGCAGTACAACTCGGGCTGTCTATAGACGGCGAAGCAGTGACCGGGCTTGGAAAAGTGCCCGATCCGTGGGCCACTTGCGAGCGGTTACTTGGAAGAGTGCCCCTGAACAACGAGGAAGGACGCTTAACCCATATTAAATTTAATTGGTTAAAAGAAAACTTCCAGCATCTTCCGAGCAGTCCAACGCAGATGGACATTATCTCTGCTGCAAGAGCGTTCATTCTTCAACTGATAGGTGGGGGATACTTTTGCCAGACGTCAATCAAAATAGAGTCTCAATAATGTATCTCCCCTTATTAGAGGATCTCGAGCTTGCCGAAAGATTTAGTTGGGGCTCTGCAGTGTTGGCATGCTTATATCGCGAGCTTTGTCGAGCGACAAAGCCATCTACGAAAACAATGGGCGGTTGCTGCCTTCTACTGCAGTCTTAGGCATTATACCGAATGTCGTTTCTTGCATCAGTGAGCCACCAACCGTATGTTTGGCCACTCGTTAATAGGTAAATATATAGTTCAATTTTGCCATCTTTTTTTATTGTATACTATAATATACTTATTTTCTGCATGGGAAAAATAATTTGATAATTTTTCTTTTTTTAGATAGGCAACTATACCGGGAATCGGGCGATCGTTCACCGTACCGATGTACCGTATGATGATAGAGACTCATTCTAGAGATGGCGTAAAATACGATTCCGAATATTTCTTTTTTAAATACAATAATTGCAAAAGAAAAAAAAATAACATGTTGTCTTTATTTTGCAATTTATATGGATACCATATAATGAGGAAAATATCGCGCCGCTCATACCATCGTGGGTTATCGAGCAGCAACAGATATTCGTGTCAAATGTGCCGTTAATTCATTTCTATATGGTCGAGTGGCATGATGGAGGTCGGGTTTTGAGGCAGTTCGATTACGCACAACCTATCCCGAACCCTCCCGTCGACATCAAAGAAGTCTACGGAATGGACAAAAAGGGTTTGGGTCGGGACGCTTTAAATTGGGCGCAAAAACATGAACCGTATATCTTTATGTGGAATCAGCGACATTCGAGGCGTCCCCTCTTGTATGTATTAGAGGGAGGGTTCTCTCCTACGCCCGAGTACGCAACATGGTATATGGCACACGAGAAACCCTTTTATATTCTAAAGTCAGTACATGCTGATCCAAAGAGACGCACAACCTGAATCTTCTCGATGGCAACCAAGGAACGCACAACCACGCAGTAACCGAGTTCCGCCATTCAGGAACATCGAGTCCGGTACTGCCTCGAATCCTGATCTCGAGGCCCAATATGAAGAATCCGGCTCATCGTCACAGAATATGGATCCAAATCCGCTGCATGAAATTCCTCCATCCTTTGAAGATATTTTTGGTGACAACCTCGAGCCTCAACACACGACACGATCTGGATCATCCTCATATCACCCGGAGTTCCATCCCGAATCACGTACACCCACCACTGAGGATAGTTTCCCTTCGACACCTCCGGTCACGCAATATCATTTAACTCCCGATTATAGTGCATATGATTATTCTACCTTTCTAAGTACACCGGACGAGGCACCGGATGCCGGATCGAGCAATTATCAAACGCCTGAGCAAGGTGCACGGCATCGCCGACGGAGCATCCGGACCGTTACACGCCAGCGCCAGGAACATCCCTGGGATCGCGACAATTTTAATTTTTTCTGTTACTTTTTACTTTATTTTAAATTTGTTCTGTAAATATTTTTTTATTTTTAAAATTTTCTGTTTTTTAATATCAATTTTATTGTTCTAAAATAATTATTTGTTTGAATAATTGACTTCGTAATATTTAAAAAATAATAATTCAAATAAGTAATACTACACGACAATTTAAATTTACATACACAATAAAATACAATCATTCTACAATGAACTACAAAAAATATCCACTATATATATTAAATTTAAACACACAATGAACTACAAAAAGATAGGTAAAATTAATACACGCGAATTTAATTTTCAAACTATACATATTACAGATTAAATTAAATTTACGTATAAAAAAATACAAACATTCTAAGAAATTATTACACGAAAATATAAAAATGAAACCTTAAATCCTAAACAACTATATTAAATTTACAGATATAAAAAAAATACAAACATTCTTAAGAAATAATACAATTATTTTCAATACTACTTTCTTCACAATTAATCGTCTTCTGCTTGAATCAGGTCTATGTTGCATCGGTACTAGTTTCTTCACAATTAATCGTCTTCTGCTTTAGACCTTTTCTTCTTCTATTGTCCCATGAGATATCTTTGCATGGAGACTCTACCAATTGGTTCCAACCACAACCTAATTGCGGAACAAACACTATTACACCATAGATAATGTCCATCTGCGTTGGACAACTCGATTAGCCATCTATGGCGCAAATAATCATCCAACCCTTAATGGCATAACCTTTAGGGTGGACATGACAGCATATAATTCAACCCCAAAATTTGGTTGTAAACTACAAAAAACTCCATATACAATCCACTCCAAAAAAAAAAAATCATTTGATGATATACTACAAAACACTCTCATTTTGATGGCTCTCTCAATTTTTTTTTTGCCGGCCATTGACAGGCCCGCACCCAAATTTTTTTTTTCTGATACAGTGGTGCCGGCCATTGACAGGCCAGCACCAAATTTTTTTATTTTTTTAAATTTTTGTATACCAGTATGATACGATTTAAAAAAAAACCCTGGTGCCGGCCATTGACAGGCCAGAACCAAAAAAATTAATTTTTTAAAGTCTGACACAATAATCAGGCAATCATGAGTTCAAAATACCAGGCGGTGCCGGTGCCAGCCATTGATAGGCCAAAACCCCTATCTACTCATTTCAGGTCGTTTTCGTGATTGTTTTTAAACTTGGGTCATTTTTGTAAATATTAAATTTTTTTAGGTTATTTTGGTAAACTAGCCTTGTTATGTGGGTTTTTTACCGGATAGTTATAAAAAATAAAATAAAATAATAAAAATAGTATGTTACTAAAATTAAGTACCAAAATGGTACATTTAGATGAGTAGAGAGTGGTACATAGGTGGCATCACCCTTATTTTTTTATAGTCCACAATTAAAAAAATAATAATAATAAAATAATGGTGGAGGGTTTTAGGTAGGCGACACTTGTTGTGCCTATCTAGTAGGCGGCCCACCCAGTATATTTCACCCTCCAACTCCCCCATCCGACTCGTATCAGTTTGAAAAAAAATTTAGCAGAATAAGAGAGGGAGTAGAGAAGAAAGAAATAAAAGAGAAGATAGAAAAGGTATTTTCTCATTGTTATTTTCTAATATAATAGATTATGATAAGAAAAAATTATTTTGTTAGTATTATATAGTTTGTTTAGTGTTATTTTTATGTTTTGTTTTAAAGTTATTTTGTTTATTGTGATTTGTTAGTAAGTTTTGTGTTTAGATTATTGAGAATGTTATGTTGTAAATTTTTTTAATATATTTTTTTAATATATTTGAAAATTTTGATGTTAGTAAGTACTATAAAGTAATTGTTAGTTAGTGATAACAATAGGAAAAATTACTATAAAGTAATTTTGTCATAAATATTGTTAGAAATAGCAATAAATTTGATATTGTTAGAAATGTACTATTTTCATTCATTAAATTTTTTATGTAAGTATTTTTATGCTGCTCGAAATATTGAAGATGGACAATCAATTTTTTGTATGTGTTTATTTCGATAGAATCATCTTGACAATAACCGTTGGATGTATATTTGAATGTCGGCAACAAATAGCAATGAGATTTAATAGAAATATATCATTGGATGACATGAAAGAAAAGATTAGCGCAAAAATTGTTAGACATTGTGGGAGAAGGATCTCGAAACTTTTCTACAAGTTTCCAGTTTCGACAAATCTCATCAAATTCACTGAAATGGAACTTGTAGACGATGAAGATGTGGAGACAATGATCGCTCTTTATTGTGGGAATTAGAGTGACAAAAATGCACCAATTCACTTGTTGAGTTAGCCGGTGTGGAGCAAAATGAAGATCTCACTATATATGGTGAAGAACATGGAGCTCAAGAATCGTGCATGGTGGCTCCAATATCGTACGTTGATAGTGAATCGACTATACACGGGATCGATATCGATCTTAATATTACACCCGATATTGATGTGGTTGGTGATGATGGATACAATAGTAGTGATCCTTATGATCAATAGGTCAGTAGTGACAGTGATCCTGATGTGGACGAGATCCCCGATGATATTGACGACGAAGATGTGAATAACGATGGAAACATTAACACGTCTTCAATCGGGAACTAGATTCGGCGTATTGTGATACACAATAATCCTGGGCCACACATGTCGCTCATAGACTCCGACGCAACGCACGTAGCCAAGTTCCCGGAGTACCCTGAAATACTACCTGCTCACCGGCTGACTATAAATTCTTAGCCTGAGGAGTTGTTCGTAGGCCAGAGATTCGAAAGTAAGGAAGAGTGAGTATTTGCTATTAAGCGGTATAGCATGAATATATCAATGGACTATAAAGTCGCAGTGTCTAAACCAACGTTATATATTAAGGAGTGTTGGAAGTCGGCGGAAGGTTGCAATTGGCGGGTACGAGCTGCATTTATTCAAAATTTGCAGATGTAGGAGATACGAAAATTTGTTAGGCCTCACACATGCACATCAACACTATGACAAAAGATCATCAAAAACTTGATTCCAAAACTATCTGTACGTGTATCATGCCAATGGTGAAGGACATGCCGACTATTAAAGTTTTGGTACTGATTGCCGAAATGTAGGTACGATTCCAGTATTGAGTATCATTCCGAAAGGTGTGGATAGCTAAATAGATGGCAATGGAGCAATTGTACGGGGATTTCGATGCGTAGTATAATGTGCTACAGGGACAGATAACTGCTATGCGGGAGTACGTACCAGGGACTGTCATTGAGTTACAGACACAACCTTATTACGACCCGGATGACCAACTACAACCGGGGAAAAGAATTTTCCATTGGATGTTCTGGATGTTTGATCCATGTGTGCGCGCATTTCCCCATTGTAAGCTGTTTGTGCAAGTAGATGGGACCTAGTTATATGGAAAATATACACAGATCCTACTTCTTGCGGTAGCTCAAGACGACAACAATAAAGTGCTCCTAATAGCATTTTCCATCGTAAATTAGGAGAACATGGAATCATGAGAATTCTTGGAGAACATGGAATCATGGGTATGTTATTAGCAATGATAATATTTGCATCATCTCTAATAGAGGAAAATGATTAATTGCCGCCATTAGGTGTTCCGGTGTGCCATGGAGATCCTTTATTGCATCCGGCACATCTTGGCTAACTTCCATCAAGATTGTAAAAAATGTAGACTGGCGGAGACAAGTTGTGAGAATAGGTAAATGATAACCTTATCTTTTCAATATAAGTTTTAATGTTTTAGGGCAATACTGTAACTTATCTTTTCTTAATACATATCTAGCGCACAAGCTAGAGCCACATATTTTTCGCCAAAGAATGACTTGACTTGAGAGTGACATGGAGGGTCAAATGAACACATCTTTTCGACAGTGGTTAGGTACCATGGAGTCGTGGCAATGGGCTCAAAGTTTTGACTAGGGCTTTCGTTATGGTCAAATGACCATTAACTTGGTGGAGGGGACCAACGCTGTGTTGTTGAAAACACGACATTTTCCCGTTTCATCTATCTTCTCGGCTACATTCTACAGGTTAGCTACCTTGATACCAAGAATGGGTCAGCAACAAGTCAACCAGATGGAGGTGGGACATGTGTTTGTCGAAGATGTTAGGGATGCAATGGTTGCAAACCATCGGATGGCGAGGTCGATGAATGTAGAAATATATTCACGACGTCTTGAAATGTTTCGAGTTACGGAGACTATCGGTCGTCGAGCTGGTATACCGCCTAGGTCTTATGGAGTTGATATCTGGAACAGATAGTGCGATTGCAAGAGGTTTCAAACGCTTCATTATCCATGTGCATATGTCGTGGCAGCGTGTGCTAAAGTCTCGCTCAATGTTGAACAATTTGTCGATGATGTGTACACACTCGAGCGTACGCTGCGTGTCTAAGAGAATGAGTTTCCTATTCTACCTGACCTGTCTATGTGGGAGGTGCCTCCGACGACTTTCAAGCTTCTCCCAGACAAAGGGTTGCGTAGGAATCCGAAAGGTCGTCTGCAATCATCCAGAATCCATAATGAAATGGACATTAGGGAGAAATCCGACGATAAGCATTGTGGATTATGCAGATTAGCTGGTCATAATCAGAGTAAATGCCCACAATGAAACTACCATATTGGACAATCGTCATGATTGGGTAGGAATTTAGCTTATGTAATTTATATAACAAAAGTTAAATTACAAAGTTTGTTCCAATTAGATTAATGTTGTAATGTATTTAATTTATATAACAAAATTTATATTACAAAGTTTTTTTCAATTAGATTAATGTTATAATGTATTTAATTTATATTTCAAAATTTATATTACAAAGTTTGCTCCAATTAGATTAATGTTGTAATGTATTTGATTTATATAACAAAATTTATATTACAAAGTTTGTTTCAATTAGATTAATGTTGTAATGTATTTAATTTATATTTCAAAATTTATATTACAAAGTTTGCTCCAATTAGATTAATGTTATAATGTATTTAATTTATATAACAAAATTTATATTACAAAGTTTGTTTCAATTAGATTAATGTTGTAATGTATTTAATTTATATTACAAAATTTATATTACAAAACAAAGTTTGCAATGTGTTGTAATGTTGCAATTAATCTAATTTATGACCACAAAGTTTGTTCCATGTTTTAATGTTACAATTAATCTAATTAAATAAATATAAAGATTATCTTTTTCTTGATTTATATTTTTTTTAGAATAAAAAAGTACAAACTTTATAATATTTAAATTGCAAGAAACCCCTCAAATTGATGGTTTGATGTGGTCCTAGGGGTATATTTCTGTGGGGGTCGACGTTCACGCTGTGGGTGATTGTAGCGATCAACATCCTCTTCGATCGCAGGTGGGGGTGTGCGAAACATGGAAGAAAAATCATATGCCCTGAACGCTGTCGATTAACTTGAGTCGAGAGGAGTGCCATACTGTGGTGGATACGAGCCAGGAGGAGTGCCATACTGCGGTGGATACATGTCAGGAGGAGTGTTGTACTATGGTGGATACGACCTAAAGATATCAAACCCGAAATGATATCCTTATCCTGATGAGCTCGAGAAATAGTCATTGACCTGCAACTCCGGATGATAAGAACTATCAGCCGAATGTGTATGCGATCGCTCGGGCTCCGGCTCCGGCTGGGGCTCAGGATCTAGCTTTGGCTTTGGCTCGACCTCTATATCGGTCACTGGCTCGTATGCCCCATGTCAATGCATGTGTGGGGGGACTACAATGGACTGCCCACCAAGTAAATATAGTTTTCCCGTACTAAAGTACTATTGTATGTACTCTAATGATGGTTGCAAATAGGAAGAAATATCCATCTAAGGTTTTCGCGTTATTCGATCATCCCACACTGCAATATATTTCCGGTGCACAAACTGTCGGATCTGGGATATACTGGATGCAACCAAATTGTCGGAGTACTCGATCCCCGTTATACCACTCGACTGTCTAGAAATTGATAATTGGTGTGTTAATGCACCACAGGTGAGAATGAATGTGGGCAGACAAGGGTATAACAGCCGCAATTTTCGGTCTCTGATATGGCATCCAGATAAAGTGCATGATTAATAACATGGTTAAAATTTAACACAGTTCGAGTAAGGTATACAAAGTAATTACATGTCACGAATATTGGAATAGCTTACCCCTTCCCCGGCATGTTGTTCAATCATAAGACGATATATCGGGACAGTGTAGGACCTCCCGATACCCGGATAATAAATCCATCTACAAAAAAAATTTACATGTTAGAATAGTATCGTTAGAATAATATCATTAGAAAAAAAAATGTCAATTAATAACAAGCTAAATTTTATCACCTGTTCACTAGTGGAAATACGTATGGTTGATGCCTAACCGATGTCAAGAATGGCATCCGATAAAGAGCCTATGACTGCAGCAATAGAAGGCATCCGCCTATGTCTACGGCATCAGGCTTTGTCGTCTGACAAAGCTCATAATACAACATAGCCAGGACTGCTGAACCCCAACTATACGAGTGAACATTTTGCAAATCAGCTAATAGGGGTAAATACATCAAATGAACCCTGTTGTTGTTTGCATCGGGCATCAGTACACCCCCTATAATATACATAATGTACGTTCGAGCTATGCACATCACCTCATGCTATAACAAAGGGCATTAATTGATAAATGTTCAAAATTGGCTTTTAGCCATGAAAATTTCAAACCCATAAAATTGGACTCAGCATCGGAGGGCGAGACTCCTAGTAGGTTATAACAAAGGGCAGTCGGCTCAGCTATCGCACTTATGCCCGTTATGGCACTCCCGTCGATTGGGAGCCCAAGTTGCAATGCAACATCCTCCAGAGTGACAATGCACTCCCCACACGGCAAATGAAAAGTGTGGGTCTCCAGGCGCCAACGCTCGACCAATGCTAATATTAAATGGTACTGCAAATCAAACGTCCGAATCAATGCTACTGACCCGAATCCAGCTAACTCCAAGTATGGCATCAGTCGTTCATCTGGGGAATATCCTAAACCATTCACCCGACCCCTTAATGCGCAGTACGGACCCTGACAGTATTAAATTACAGAAAATAGTTATAATAACATAATTTATTTTCGTAAATTATGTAGATCTTTCTTTAAGGGAACTCGTGATTAACAAATAACAATATATTATCATATTATTAACTGTGTTTGATATGTGACCATCGTTCTTAATCAATGGAGCCATTGCGATACCTGCAATTTCAAAACAAATTTCGGTTATTAATTTCAAAGTTTGATGGGTTTTAAATATTTATCAAAATACCTAAATTTTATATATTACTTTTAATTACAAAAAATACCAAACAATTTTGTCCACATCATTTTTTTTTTGTTATAATACATTAACAAAGTAAATATATCTTATAAATTTCAACTCAATGGTCCCATTCACAAATTCCATCTCAAAGGTTTAATCTTTTACCTATATAAAAAACAAAAATTGATATTAAAATACTAAAAATAACATGCCAATAAAAAATATAACAAAAACATAACATAAACGATACATAATAAATACGATTATTTTTATTATTATTTTAAAATGATAATAAGCAAAATGTATTGGTTTAAAATATAATATAAATAATAACATGTCAACTTAATTATTGTCAAAAAATATAATTTTTTTTTTGCATAGAACTTTAAAATAAATTTCATTTATAATATTTATAAATAACATAAAATAAAATTTTAAGACATAAACTCTTATTCTCAATTATAAAATCTTAAAAAATTAGAACATATAAATTAATTCCTAATTTATCTCATAAATTCCAAATTCCATATCAATAGTCTCATCTTTTACCTAAATAAAAAATAAAAAAATAAAATTAAAATAATCAAAATAATATACCAAATAAATTACATAAAAAATATATCTAATCAACCTAAAACAAACATAACAAATAAATTATGAATGAATGAAAATATAAAATAAATACAAACATACCTTAATAGCTCTTTTTAACAAAAGAATACCTTAAAAAAATAAAATTAAGTACGAATTAAATCCGAGTTAAATCAACAAAAATAACAACAAAAACAAATTAAATCAACATTAATCCATTAATTTATAACAATTTTTTTTTACATGTTCTTAAATACCTAATCTTCCCTAAACAACAAAATAAACTCTCCTTTCTTTTTCTTCTTTTTTTCCTTCTCTTTCTCCTTCCCTCTCTCTATTCTCCTTCTCTTTTTTTCTTTCTTTTTCCCTTCCCTTCTCGCCCTCTCCTTCTCCTCCTCCTTCTCTTCTCCTTCACTCACCGACCAAAAATGATCTTGGGGACTATTATAAGGTCCCCAAACACAATAACAACAAAAACTCTGCTTTGAGCCGTCCCGTTTGCGCCTGCCACCCCGGTGCTGCCTCTGCCAGAGGCTTTACTAGTGCCGCCTCTGCCAAAGGCTTGTGCTATCCCATCGTCTGTTAGTTTCCTTGGGTGCCGCCTACCTAAAACCCTCCTCCATCATCATCATCATCATCATCATCATTATTATTATTATTATTATTATTATTATTATTATTATTATTATTATTATTATTTAACTGTGGACTGTCAGAAAATGAGGGTGGTGCCACACCCATCTAAATGTATCATTTTTGTACTTAATTTTAGCAACATATCATTTTGGTATTTTATTTTATTTTTTATAATATTCCGGTAAAAAACCCTTCATGTGTTATAGAATTTATCATGGGTCGAGCCACTCACTTAAGTTTGAAAGCTTGTCTAAAAAGTGAGAAGATTTAGGTAAAAATATAGGCTTAAAAAAGGGTTTGGATAAATTTATCATGGGCTGGACCTTGGGTAAGAATTTTTTTGCCTAGGCTTGGCTCGAATTTGGCTAAATTTTTTTTCCATGTTTTTTTGTTTTTTGTTGTTTTGATATCATTTTGCTATTATATTGCTAATGTATAACTCTTATTTTATTATTAATTTTGCTACTATTTTAGAGACATTTACTATCTAAGTTGCTAATATATTTTCAATTTATTGGGAAATATTTATTTTAAAATTTTTAGTGTATTTGATATATTATATTTTTAATTTTATTTTCCTATAAAAAATTAATAAGGACGGTTCGTGCTAGACTTGGGTTTAGCATTTTTTATCTGGGTCGAACTTGAGTAAAATTTTAGACCCATTTTTCGAGTCGAGTCGGACTCAAGCATAGAACACGGGCCTAAAATTTTGCATCAGCCCGACCCATGATTAGGTCTAGTGTGTTGGTTCTATACTTTTTTATGTGTTGAATTATTTTTTAAATTCGAATGTAAGAGGAATTTACTAAAAATATTAGGTCCGTTTAAAATATAGGTTAGGTTCAAAAGTTTAAATATTCAAAGCTCGAAGTCTAACGTGGGCCGACTTTTTTTATAAGTTTGTAATATATTATATTGGAATAATATTTGGTATACTGCCAGTGAAGTTTTTAGACTCTATAAGAAGGATTATGGGGTTGCCAAGTGTTTTACAGGGATATAGTAAAATATTTAAATATATATATATTTTAAAAAAAGTTACATGGCAATTTTTTAGGGCTGCTTGTGGAATAAAAAAAATTGCACTGCTAGCATTGTAACACCCAAACTCGGCCTAGACATTATGGCCGTATCTAGAAATGTCACACGATAGTGTTTTTGAAACCTCGTTGTTACGATGAAAACATTCCATGTTATTATCTTTAGTAAACCTTTGTTAGAACTTAGGAAGTCGTCTTTATTCATTTAAAACATTTGTTTTGAAACATCTCTCGTTGCAAAAGCTTTAATAAAATAGTCTAGGTGATCATGCATTTAGAAATTACTTTAACTTTTTGAAAATCGAATTTCCTATGAACAGCAGGTATAAATCCATAAAGTAGAATAAATAAATAAAAACCAAAATTTAAAACCAAAGTTTAAAACCAAAGTCCGAGAGGGTCCTTAAATTACAACCCAAATAATCAAAATAATCAAATCATAAATCGTAAATTGAAAACCATGAAGTCTAAAAATTACTGTGGTTATCGCTGAGTCCTCCGTCGCACAGATCCGTCTAAGTATGGGGATTACCTGTGCACATTAAACAAAAAGGGTGAGTTTATGTAAACTTAGTGTGTAATCCCGCAGAAACAAACAAATAATCAGTATTCACAGTGCACAATTGAACAGTCTTGGGCATAAGCCCTTTTCAGTATCAGTGACAGTTTGGGCCTTAGCCCATCATAGTATCAGTAGCAGTAACAGTTATACAGTAGCAAAATCCTACCCAACCAGCCTCTACACACCATCTTCGTCCAACCCTACATTCCATGTGGGGATATAATCAACCCACCCATCCCTACACTCTAAGTAATACCGAATGCGGCACAATACAGTAGTTTGCAACTGAGCTGCCAGTAAATTAGGCTTAAAGCCTTTAAGTACACTTCCTCCGAATAACAACCCCCAACCCAATGCAATGCAACATACAACAGAAGACATGCTATTATGCAATTTCAGTACATATATTCAGTTCAGATATTAACATGCCTCGTACAAATATCATTCAGTCAATTCCATACATTTAGGGGTCTAAGTAGCGCTTACTGACCCTACAGTAGGTTCACAGTCGACTTGGCGACCCGTGCAACCTTAAAAACATTTCAGTAAAAATGGGCCCAAATGCCCATGTGATCTGCCCGTGTGGGCCCACGACACATTCGGCCCAAATTGGCCTTGGGCGTGTGATCCATTTTTAAAGTAACCCATGCTAGCTCAATATTCATATATGTTTTCACTATTTACTTATATGTTCATTCAAAGCTGTCTACTTGAGTCATTATCACTAAATTATTTATATCTTGAGCTACAGAATTTCAAATTAAGATCCGCTTGATATTTTTGAAACTATACTCAAATACCTTTCTACCATAAAATTTTTAGAATTTATAGTTTATCAAATATGTACAGTAAAATCTTTAAAGTTATCCCTATTCTGCTGTTTGACAGCTTCATCCTTTCCTTACTAAAAATTATTTATCTCTTAGTACGGAATTTAGATGATGTTTCTGTTTGTTTCTCTTGAAAATAGACTCATTAAGTATTTAAACATATAAATTTAAGCCCCTAATTATTATTTTACTATTTTTGATGATTTTCCAAAGTCAGAACAGGGGAACCCGAAATCATTCTGACCTTGTCTCACAAAATTTATTATATCTCATGATTTACAATTCCATTGTTACACAGTTTCTTCCATGAAAAACTAGACTAAATAAAATTTAATTTCATATTTTATTCAACCTATAACTCAATTCCCACTACTTTTGGTGATTTTTCAAACTTAGACTACTACTGTTGTCCAAAACTGTTTTAGTGTAAAATGTTGATTTCCTAGTTTTTAACACCCTTATTTCCTTTCTCTACAATTTTTCGCATCATTTTCTCTTATTTCTCTTATTTCTCGACAGCAAGCAATTTTGAATTTTCACCGAACCCTGTTTTCTGCATTTCGGGTACACACCTGGTATCGTTTTGATGCCTAATCACTCCCGAGCACTTCATGGCCTAAAATCAAGATACTCAACATCAATTTAACAGATCTACAAGCAAATTGACAACCAAGAACGAACAAAAACCCAACTTACCGCCAACGATAACCCTCTGTTTAACTATTGTTAAGACGAGAACACTAAATTCACCAGTCTGAGCCTCCCTTTACGTCCAAATCGCAGAGAAAAAACATTACCACTTCAGTCGCTAAGAGATTCATGACAGAAACGAAGAGAAACACTTACCGAAACTAAGTGAACACTAACCGCGTGCGAAAACGATAAATGGATTAGAGAAAAATAAAGAAGAAGAAAAAGAAGAGAAAGATGGAAAAACTCAGAGAATTTAGGCAAGAGGAGAGGAAGAAGAATAGACGACAGAATTTTTTTTTGGAAAAGGGAGCCAAAATTCGGTTATGGGAAAAAATAAAATAAAATAAAATTCCGATAACCCCCAAAGTCCCTTAATCTTCTCCCCTAATTCCCACTTCACATCCACTACTCAAAATCCCCCTATTACACAACTCTATCCCAAAATCTGAGCAAAAAAAATAATACCCTTGCCTGCGCAAGGATTCGAACACAAGACTTCCACCATAATAACACACCACCAAACCAGCAGGCCCATTCTTATGTAGTTTATCCAACATTTAAACTTAAGCCCTTTAGGCCAAGTTAAGGCTTTATTTATAAAGATTCTAAAATTTGCCCAAGTCATGACTTGAACTTGGAACCTCCCACACACACCTAGAACACATGACCATTGAAGCATATGCACAGTTATTTGTGTCATACATACACAAAACAAAAATTAAAACTTTGGAGCGTTACAATTCTACCCTCTAAAAGAGAATTTCGTCCTCGAAATTTACCCAGTTAGAATAGATGAGGATATTGCTGATGCATCATATCCTCAAGCTCCCACGTAGCCTCTTCAGTGCTATGATTATGCCAAAGAACCTTAACCAGTGGAATAGATTTCCTCCTCAGTACCTTTACATCTCGATCTAGAATCTGAACCGGCTCCTCCTCAAAGGTCAAGTTTGGCCTAATCTCAATCTCCTCAACGGAAACGATGTGGGTAGGATCAGAGCGGTAGTGCCTCAACATCGAGATGTGGAACACGTCATGGATATGCTCCAACTCTGGAGGTAGCTCCAACTGATAAGCGACTGGTCCCACTCGCTTCAAAATACGGTAAGGTCCAATAAACCTAGGGCTCAACTTGCCCTTAGGACCAAGCCTCAGTACATTCTTCCATGGCAAGACCTTGAGGAATACAAAGTCCCCCACCGAATACTCAATCTCACGTCGCTTCAGGTTCGCTTAGGATTTCTGTCTATTAGAAGCCACTTTCAGTCGATCCCAAATTAGTCTAACCTTATCCTTTGTCTCAAAAACTAACTCAGGACCCAGAACAGGTCGCTCGCCCAACTCAGTCTAACATAAAGGAGTGCGACACTTACGACTATACAGTGCCTCGTAAGGTGCCATATGGATGCTAGACTGGAAACTGTTATTATAGGTGAACTCCGCTAGCAGTAGATAATCCTCCCAACTGTCTCAGAAATCAATAGCACAGCTCTGAATCTGAGCCTTAAACTTCACAAGCTCCTTCGGTGCCATTTGATAGGGAGCGATGGACACCGGAGCTGAACCTGGAAGTAGCTCAATCTCAAATTCCAACTCGCAATTCGGAGGTAACCTCAGTAGCTCCTTAGGAAAGACTCCGGAAAATCCTTTACCATTCTAATATCCTTAACTATAGAATCCACAGAATTTGAAACACTTACGTAGGCCAAGAATGCCTCAAATCCCTTACGAACCATCTTCTCTGCCACCAGTGCAGAGATCATATTAGATAAGTAATTCTGGCGTTCTCCAATCATGACTACCTTCTTATCCTCATCAGCCCTTACTACGACCCTCTTAGTCGTACAGTCCAAGCTAACACGATGCTTGACCAACCAGTCCGTCCCTAAAATTAGGTCGAACTCCCCAAATGAAAGCTCCATCAAATCAGCTAGGAAGATTGCCCCTTGTACCTCTAAAGCAATGTCCCTATATAGTTTGCTAACTCTAATAGATTGTCATAACGGGATCAGTACTGTAACCTCACTCGTAGTGCTCTCAACTGAAATCCCCAAGTTTCCAGACACAGTACAGGCTATATAGGAGTGAGTGGATCCTATATCTATCAATGCAATGTAAGGTACATCATGAATAAGGAACATACTCGTGATGATGTTCGGAGCATCTCCATCCTCTCGACAATGTGCAGTATATACTAGAGCCGACTGCCTCACTTCAACCTGTCCAGCAACTCTGTCCGGTGCTTTCTGCTCACGGCCCATGCCATTACCACCCTTAGCCTGACTATGTCCTCTCGATAGCTATTGTACTACCCTCTGTGGCTGTGCATTACCAGTAACCTGAGCTTGCATCTGATCAGCTCTCAGTGAACACTCCTTGATACGGTGATCCAATGATCCACACCTCAGACACGCCCCAATCCTTCTCCAACACTCACCCTGGTGGCGTCTACCACAATCAACACACGGCTGCTGCCCAGTAGCAGCAACAGGGGGTCCAGCTCTAACTAGCCCATCAGCTCTGACCTTTTTCTTAGGCCTCTATACAGAGCTCGAGGGCTCTGAATCCCTCTTGTTCATACCTTTCTCTCTATCGCGGTTTTGGCACTCAGTGCGCTTAACCTCCTCAGCGATCTTCGCCTTCTCGACCAAGGCACGCTCCCTCTGCAGAGCTATCAGAACCCTCAAGTTATCCCTGAGGCAATCCTTAAAGCAAACACATCGCTCGTACTTCGATGCCACTATACCTCTCGCATAGCGGCTCAGTCTCAGAAACCTGGCCTCATACTCGGCCACTGATCAATCTTCCTGTGCCAGATTTAGAAACTTCCTCCTACTGGTGTCCACATAATTGGCTACCACATATTTTTCCTGGAGGGCGGTCTTAAAGAACTCCTAGGTCAGATGTTCGGGTTGAGTGCCCTCCTTAATAGTAAGCCACCACTGATAAGCCTCATCCCACAGCAGTGAGACTGTACAATTTAATTTCTACTCAATGGTGCAATCTAAATCATCTATAATCCTCTACATGGCCTCAATCCAGTACTCGGCCACATTAGGGGCAACAACAGTGACACCCCTGAAGAGCTTAGCTCTATTAGACCGAAGTCATTTCGTACCTGACCGTCTGTCCCCAGATCCAGTATTGGGCCCAACGACCCTCTCCAAAATCCTTAGCATAGCCTGGGGCAATGCGTTGTCCCCAGCCATGCGATCCTGAGACCTAATCTCAGTAACAGGCGACACTGGCGTCTCACTCTACCCTGTTCGCGGATACCTCGTGCGCTCATTATCTAATCATGTTTATATGTATTAACAGTTTTATGAATCAGTTATAGTTCCAATGTTTATTAACAAATGTTTTATGTACAACAGTATCGATTATTCAGAGTTCGTTTTCGTAAATCGCAGTCTCACTACAGTTTTCAGTTTCTCTACAATTTTCAGTATACACTAACTAGAGTGTTTTCAGTACAGTTTACTACCTATAGTAGTTTTAAAATATACTATCCATAATAGTTTCAGTTTAAAACAGATCACAGTTTAGAATACTTACAGGATCGGTGCCAGAGACTTGGTGTACCACTTACTCAGTAAAAACATTTCAAATCATTTGGAAATCAATCAATTTTTCGAAAGACTATTTTTTATAAAACCCATAATCCACAGTCGAGTTTTTGTAACCTAGCTCTGATACCACTAAATGTAACACCCTAAACCCGGCCTAGACGTTATGGCCGTATCTGGCAATGTCGCACGATAGTGTTTTGAAACCTTGTTGTTATGATGAAAACATTCCATGTTATTATCTTTGGTAAACCTTTGTTAGAACTTAGGAAGTCGTCTTTATTCATTTAAAACATTTGTTTTGAAACATCCCTCGTTGCGGAAGCTTTAATAAAACAGTCTAGGTGATCATGCGTTTAGAAATTACTTTAACTTTTTAAAAATTGAATTTCCTACGACCAGTAGGTATAAATCCATAAAGCAAAATAAATAAATAAAAACCCAAATTTAAAACCAAAGTCCCAGAGGGTCCTTAAATTACAACCCAAATAATCAATAATAATCAAATCATAAATCGTAAATTGAAAACCATGAAGTCCAAAAATTACTGTGGTCACCGCTGAGTCCTCCGTCGCACCGATCCGTCCAAGTTTGAGGATTACCTGTGCACAGTAAACAAAAAGGGTGAGTTTACGTAAACTCAGTGTGTAATCCCGCAAAAAAAACAAACAGTCAGTATTCACAGTGCACAGTTGAATAGTCTTGGGTCTAAGCCCTTTTCAGTATCAGTGACAGTTTCGGCCTTAGCCCATCTCAGTACAGTGTCAAAAATGCAGTAGAGCCTTAGCCCATCACAGTATCAGTAGCAGTAACAAATATGCAGTAGCAAAATTTTACCCAACTAGCCTCTACACACCATCTCCGTCCAACCCTACACTCCATGTGGGGATATAATCAACCCACCCATCCCTACACTCTAAGTAGTACCGAATGTGGCACAATATAGTAGTTTGCAACTGAGCTGCCAATAAATTAGGCTTAAAGCCTTTCAGTACACTTCCTCCGAATAACAACCCCAACCCAATGCAATGTAACATACAATGGATGACATGCTATTATGCAATTTCAGTACATATATTCAGTTCAGATATTAACATGTCCAGTATAGATATCATTCAGTCAATTTCACACATTTAGGGGTCTAAGTAGTGCTTACAACCCTACAGTAGGTTCATAGTCGACTTGGGCGACCCATGCAACCTTAAAAACATTTCGGTAAAAATGAGCCCACACGACCATGTGATCTGCCCGTGTGGGCCCACATGCTTGTGTAGCCCACTCGGCCTAAATTGGCCTTGGCCGTGTGATCCATTTATAAAGTAACCCATGCTAGCTCAATACTCATATATGTTTCACTATTTACTTATATGTTCATTCAAAGATGTCTACTTGAGTCATTATCACTAAATTATTTATATCTTGAGCTACATAATTCTAAATTAAAATCCTCTTGATGTTTTTGAAACTACACTCGAATACCTTTCTACCATAAAATTTTTAGAATTTATAGTTTATCAAATAAGTACAGTAAAATCTTTAAAATTATCCCTATTCTGCTGTTTGACAACTTCATCCTTTCCTTATTAAAAAATATTTATCTCTTAGTACGGAATTTAGATGATGTTTTCTTTTATTTCCCTTGAAAATAGACTCATTAAGGATTTAAACATATAAATTTAATCCCCTAATTATTTTTTTACAATTTTTGATGATTTTCCTATGTCAGAACAGGGGAACCCGAAATCATTCTAACCTTGTCTTACAAAATTTATTATATTTCATGATTTACAATTCCATTGCTTACACTATTTCTTCCATAGAAAACTAGACTCAATAAAATTTAATTTAATATTTTATTCAACCACTAAATCAATTCCCACTATTTTTTATGATTTTTCAAAGTTATACTACTGCTGTTGTCCAAAATTATTTTAGTGCAAAATGTTGATTTCCAAGTTTATAACACCCTTATTTCCTTTCTCTACAATTTTTCACATTATTTTCTCTTATTTCTCGATAGCAAGCAATTTCGGCTTTTTGCCAAATCTTGTTTTCTACGTTTCGGTACACACCTGGATCATTTTCGCTGCTTACGCAATCCCGAGATGTAACATCCTGAATTTTTGGGCCTATGCGTTTAATGGGTGGATATGTTTAATGTGTTAATTTAAGTGTTAGGGGTCCAAATTGGGTTCAGGCTTAGGCAGAGGCCTTGATTAAAATTATCTGTTTGGGCATTATAGGGTTTGAAAGGTAGTATCTATGTTCAAAATACCAAAGTGGGCTTGTGGCCCAACCTTAGGAGGTGACGCCACACAAGGGAGTAAGGGGCCCAAATTTAAGTTTCATGGAGCCCAATTATTTTAATTTAAGTTAGCTAAATTTTGGACATTAGGATTAGGTGGAATGGATGGCAACAAGGCTAAAATTTAGGGGTTTTAATGTTTAAAATATGTGGATAATAATCAGATAAAGGCTATTATTTAGGAATTTATTTTATGTGGATAATAAGCAGATAAAGGCTAAAATTTAGGGATTTTAATGATTAAAATATGTGGATAATATGCTGATAAAGGAGGGAGGAGTTAGAGATAATTAAGTCTCTTTTAGATAAGCTAGTAGATTAAGATAAAGGAGAAAAGATAGGATTTATCTGCAAGGTTAGGTAAGTGCCGAAATTTCTATAAATAGGGGGAATATCTCTTCAATTTCGGCATTTGGGGTTTTTCTCTCATTCTTTTCTCTTCTTCTCTGAGTAAAAGCTGAAAACTCCTAAAGTTCCATCTTCTTCTTCATTCTCTGTAAAAGCCGAAATCTCTAAGCCTATTCCCTCATCTTCACTTTGATTCAAAAGCCAAAACTACACCTATTCTTCTCCTCAATATTCATTGGCCGAATCTCCCTTAGCCATCTTTTCAATTTTTAGTTCTTTCAAAAGCCGAAAGCGCGATAGATCATCTTTCCGGGATTTTTCCTAGAAGCCGAAACTCATAGATCTCTAAGTTATAGAATCGTGTTACATTCGGGATTTCAAGGTGAGAGGATTTGTTTATTCATATATATAAAATCGGGTAGAATACTAACTATGGCCGAATATAGGAGAGGCCTATTTTCACATCTTTCCAGCTTTTTGAAGCAAAGCGTAGATTGGTTTAGCAAGGGTATCTACATTAATCAGGTGTGTAATTCTCCACACCATCTAGATCTGTTTGATAAATATATGATTATAAGTTTTATATGTCTTGATAAACGCCGAAATTCCGGCTTAATGATGGAAACCCAAAGAGGGTAAAAGCAAATCACCAGGTTAGTGAATGTTCTGATTAAATGATATAAGTATATTTATTTTTTGTGATTGCATGGGTTGGGTTGATGAAAGGAGGAAGTTATATGTTGTAGCGATTCTGTTGTAGCGGTTTTTACCGTGATCTATTGTAGCGGCTTTTGCCGTGATCTGTTGTAGTGGCTACGACCATGATCTGATGATGAGCAGCAAGACTGCCATCAAGGCGTGTAGCGGTGTGGGTTGATTGTAGAAATCCCCAATGGTGTGAATGGCTGGTACGGGGGCGTGTAGCGGATGGAAACCTAGGATTTGGGTTGGGCTTGCATATTAAACTGTTTATTTTGTTTTATGGGGCTAAGGCCCACATCTAATGGTGCATGAGGGTTGCACACTGAGTCTCGCGACTCAACCAATTAATTAATATTTCAGGTAGCACTTAGTGCATTGGACCGGGCTGGAGAGGAGCGCAAGGTGGCCATGCAAAAGAACATCTGGATCCAACAAAAAGACTCAAGTTATTATTTTATATTTTTAATTAATGGATTTTAAATCTCGTTGTAATAAGGCCATGGGCCACTAGTTTATATTTTGTTTTATTTTAGGCTTTAATTACTTTTAGTTATTTAAAATCTTATTGAACTAATGCATGTATTTAAATTTGGGTTTTTTATTTATAAAGGCATATTTTATTTAAACTATCAACTATTTATTTTTTTGAATAAAAGGATAAACTTTAGAAAAATATTTTCTGAAAATGCGACATGTTTTCCAAAATTTTCTTAGTAACATACCAGATCCGGTCGTGGTGTTTGGGCCAGGTTTGGAGTGTTACACGAGATCACCAAAAACCTTCTAACTTCGCACAATTCCACCACTACTCAACACGAGGGAGATAGCAACCGAAACAATTCACTGCTTATATGCTTACCAAACGATCACCACTTCGAGTCAAATCGACGAACGTTAATTCCAGCCTCACGATCGACTCCGTACAATACAATTGCATGCTTACACAAAGGGGAAAAGATGAAGAAAGACAAAGAAAACAGAAGGGGAATTCAAAGGAAATTCAACAGAAAGGATTTATTTTTTAGAAAAAAAAAGAGGAAAACCGAAAATTGAGAGTGGGGGAGAAGAGAGAAAACATCAAAAAGGTGGAAAAGAGTCCGAAATTTGAAAAAAAATCTAAACAAAAAGAAAATGCCTAAAAATCTGGTAACTCATCCACGCCACACGGCCAAGCAACAAAAATAATTCCCTTGCTCGCGCAAGGACTTGAATTCCGGACCTCCCACACGCCAATACACAGCTTAACCACCAGACCAACAGGCTCATTCTGATATAAACTTACCAACAATTAAACTTAAGCCCTTTGCACAAGGTTAAGGCTTTATTTATAAAAAATACCAAAATTTGCCCAAGTAAGGCTTGAACTTGGGACCTCACACACACACTCAGAACACATAACCACTGAAGCAGATAGACATTGCATGTCACATATAAACGAAATCAAAAATTAAAATTTTGGAGCGTTATAGGAATAATATTTATTTGTTTCAATACCAAATAAGATAATATTTTCTATTTGTAATGATAGAATTCATTACTACGTTCTCATATCCTTCCTTAAAGAATCAGAAGCAAAATATTTGGGATACGCCACGTATGTGGCCAATAATCTTTCATATCACATTGATAACATAAGTTATCTTTACCGTTTGAAGAGTTATCTTGAGAACTCTCATTGTTATTTTATTTATTAATATGTTCCCATTTTTAGTGGTCCATGATTATATCTTTTATTTTCTTTATGTTTGAATTCACTTCAGGGAATGCAACAAATCTGGCATGACAGACTTCTAAATGTCTCTATTGATTCTTTATTTTATAATCACCATTGTAAAACATGCGTGAATTTCGAATCAAAACCTATTTATTCATGTTGTCATGATTAGTCTCCAATTATAATAAACATGATATAATAAATAAATCATAGTAAAATATACTTGAGATTCTTTAACATCATTGTTATCACCCTGGCTATTATCACGAGCACTATTAGAAATAGTAAAATAACTTTGTTTTCATAATAACATTTATAATCTAATAGTAAAAATAATTTAAAAAACAATCGAAATTTTTGTGTACGATACTTGAAAGTTATCTGATACACATTGTACCAAATTTCAATATCACATATATGTTATAAAATCTTATAAAGCTTTTAATCAAATATATGTAAATTCAATTTAAAAGATATAATACAATAATTTCAAGCATATTTAATAAAAATAATTTAATCATAAAAAATTTTAATCATCCAAATATTATATATACTATAATTTAATAAAAGAATCTTAGTTTAAAAGAAAAATTAAAGTAATAATATTTTTCATAAAATGATTTTAGCAAAAGTCAATCAACAAAGGAGAAAAACATACCACGTAAGGATTATATATATATATATATATATATATTGCATAAAAGGGCATAAAAAATTTAGAGATTTATGTGTACCTGAGTGGTTAAAGGATCTAATGATTACCCATAGCGCGTAGGCCTCAATTAAAATAGTAGCAGCTCTAGGAGGTAATTGACAAAAGTAAATTTTGGGATATTTTTGTGACTTATGGAGAAAAACAATTAAAAGAGAATCGTACTGATAACATGTTATAAAATAAAAGGACAGAAAATAATGAACAAAGAGAATGTGAAAGAAAAGAGAAAGCATATTTTATTGATCAATCGGAATATTTACAAAGCTTATCCTAAATCTCTATTTATAGGACATAAAAAGTATAAATGAAGTAAAGATCTACTTTTAATGACTATTAGAATTTAAAGTATATCAAAACTTATCTTGATCTTGATGTACATCCATTTAATAAGATATTCATAACACCAAAAATTTTAAGAATTGTGTTATTTACTCCATGAAGAGTAATAAGATCTCTCAAAACTTTAAGCTAGTTGTTCTATTCATATTAAAGTTAAATTTGAACAAGTTTTTTTATTTATTTTAAATTAGATTAATCATATATTAAAAATATTTTTATGTAAATTTAATTACAAATTATATAAAATATTTGTCGAAACCATTTTTTTTAAAAAAAAGGGGTCGTCGACTTTATTTTGAAGATGGAAACGAAGAACGGGAGTCGCCACCAATCCTTTTTTTATGAGGTGTGATCGGATCACCTCGTAATTTGGTTGTTTTAATAAAATGTTTTAATTTTACTAAAACAATGATTTTGGTCTACGGAATTCGAGAAAACAGGTTCGGGAGTTGGTTACGTGCGAGGAAGGATTAGTACCCTCGCAACGCCCAAAATTGGTACCTAATTGATTAATTAATGTCTTAATGTCGAATGTTGAAAATTTGAAAAGAATTAAAAATACGATCCCTTTAAAGTTAAATTAAAAAAATTGAATAAATTAAAACGAGCGTTAAAGGCCCTCTCGTCTCGAGATAAAAAAATGTAACATCCCGTAAGTTAGGATGCGACATTTGATCCCTCGAGAATAAGCCTGCTTTTAATTTTTATTTAAAACTTAGGTTTTGTATTTCAATTCTAAAAAGGATATTCGGTTATTTAGGATTTAACGAGAAAATCGAAACCCCGTAAGTTAGGGTACAATTTCTCGAATCTCCAAAATACGAAACATTGCCTTGGTTTTCAAGATTCTCCATTTTTTTTACAAATTTGGGTAAAAATAATATAATGAAAAAGATATATATTATAAGATAAAATATTTTGACAATGATGACGTAATTACAAGGATGAATACAATATTGGTAAACAAGTCTCGATAAAATAAATAATGCGATAAATGAGAATGTATGATATAAAAACAAACCAACATAATATAAAAAATGTTTAAGAGGATGAGATAATGAAACTGTGTATAAAAGGGGAACCAATAATAAACAAATGGGTAGATAAGCAAATATTAGTTGTAAGAAAATGGACGAATCAACGAATATTTATAAACAAAATATTAACTTTGCAAACTTTAATATGTATATAAAGCATATAGCATAATAAATGAATAAGTATAATATACATAATATTAAAATTAAATGCCCCTCTTTTTTTTTTAAAGAACAAATAGGTAAATTGGTAGTGCAATTATAAATAAATTTAAATATTGAAAGGATAGAGAAATGAATATACAAACGAGTAAATAAATGAGAGAATAAATAAATGAAATTAGATAAAAGAATATGCATATAAAAATAAAGGCTTAAAATTAGGCAAATAAAGAATCAAATTACAATAAAAAAATTAAAATCTAAATTTCAATAATTATAAATAAATAAATATAAAAGGGACTAAGTTGAAATTTAAAGGGAATTTGAAGGCATAAATCAACATAAAATAAAATGAGGGACTGCATTGAAAGGCGCGGATAACTCGGAGGGACTGAATGGGGAATAATCCCCACCCTTCGAAACACACTGTTCGAATGGACCAAAATGAAACTGAAATAAAATTTTAGGGCTAAAATGAAAATAAAAGAAAAGACCCCATTTGAACCGTCATCAAAAGCAGAAGGACTAAGGGCGTAAATAGCCCATACGTCCAAAAACACGCGGATCCTCCGCTAAATGGGTCGGGTATGGGTCGGCTTCCCCAAAATGACGCCATTTTGGCCTTTAGGTAGGCCAAATGAAAACGGCGTCGTTTTATTGCTTTATAAAAGCCCAAATTTTTTTAATATTTCATTTTCAGCTTCCCCTTTCAAAAAAAAAATCAGAAAAACCTCTCAAAAACTCTCTCAAGCATCCCCACGTCCGGTCTTCGGCTCCGGCGCCACCGTCCACGGTGGCCGGAAAAAGCCAAAAGGCACCCCTTTTAGTATTTCGGCCTCCCGAGCCCAAATCAGACACCAAAACACCCTAAAATATCTTTTGGTTTCCGGCCACCTATCCTCGGAGGTGACTACCTCAGCTTTTAACGGTGTCGAAAACCCGAACACCAGGTGAGTTTTTTCTCCCCTTTTCTCCTTGTTTATTATTTTCGTATATAAAAAAAAATAAAACAGAAATTTAAAACAAAAGTAGAAATAAAAATCATCTTCTCAAAGAAACTTTGTTCTGTTTTTTGATTAATAAGTGTTCATAACAAAATTACACTGATCTATTTGTGGCTTTTATAGCCGAAAACAATACAAAAATTTCGCTACTGTTTTTTCTCTACTGTTGCTTTCATTTTTTTCTGATCTGTAGGTACAGGGTGAAGGCCAGTTGTTTTGGCCGTGGGAGCATGCAGGTACAGATGTGCTGACGTGGCGGCACGAGGGGTGGTGGCTGAAGGCTTAGGGGCTAGGGTTTCTGCCTCTTTTTCTTTTGCTGAAAATTAGCTTAGTCTTGGGCCACTTGGGCTGCTAGGGTTTTTTTTGGTTATTGGGTTTGGGTATTGTTTTTTTTTTTTTTGGTTTGGGCCGTTAGAGTTTGTAAATTGGGTTTGGGTATTTTTGATTTGGGCTATATATGTTGTAAATCTAGCCCTGATATTTGTAGAAAATGGACTGTAAATTTTTGGACTTTTATTGATTTGGTTTGGGTTTTTGGTTTTATTTTGTAATCCGGCCCAGGCCAAAATTGGCCTATTACAGCTGCCCCTCTTTGCTCATTGTCGTGTAACGAGAATGGAGAAAAAACTTTAAAAGGGCCAATTTTGCCTGGTCTTGCCGAATCTTAACTTCTTGGTGCTTCTTTTCTTCAAGTATCCTCCTTCCATTCCACCGCATCTTCAGGGGTATAGGAATTGGTGGTTCGATCCGCTCCAATGTGATTTCAGGGAGAAGAGATTTGTAGCTTCGATCTACTCCGCTGGAACTTCAAGGAGATAAGAATTGGTAATTTCAACTTGCTCCACTGCAACTTCAGGGAGATAAAGTTTGTGTGTTTTCCTGCTCCACTGCAACTTCAGGGAGATAAGGCTCGTAACTTGTAGCTTCAATCTGTTCTGCTGCAACTTCAGGGAAATAAGATTTGAGGCTTCAATCTGTTTTGTTGCAACTTCAGGGAAATGGGATTTGCTATCTTTGTCTGCTCCGCTGCAACTTCAGAGAGATAAGGTTGGTGGCTTCAATCTGCTCCACTGCAACTTCAGAAAGATAAGATTCGCCATAATTTGTAGCTTTAATCTGTTCCACTGCAACGTCAGGGAAATAAGATTTGCTGTCTTCAGTCTGCTTCGCTACAACTTCAGGGAGATAAGGTTGGTGGCTTCAATCTGTTCCACTACAACTTCAGGAAGATAAGATTCGCCATAGCTTTAATCTGTTCCACTGCAACGTCAGGGAAATAAGATTTGCTGTCTTCAGTCTACTCCGCTGCAACTTCAGGGAGATAAGGCTGGTGGCTTCAACCTGCTTTATTGCAACTTTAAGAAGATGAGATCCGCCATCTTCGATCTACTCCATTGCAACTCCAAGGAGATAAGATCTACGATTTCAATCTGCTCCACTGCTACTTCAGGGAGATGAGATTTGTGGATTCACCGATGTTGCTACACTGTCCTCTAGGAGACATGACCTGTAGAATCAATTTCATGGGCCTATACTTATACCAAATGATTAGGATGCAATGATCAGAATGAATCAAATGCTCCTAACTAGATGTGTTATGAATGATATTTGTATGAATGCAAAATGTTATGAGGATGATCCATTTTTAATGTCTCGGTTGTCATTGCTCGTTGTTCCTCAAGGTTGTATTATTGATGTAACATCCTATCTTCTTGTTCAGCTGATATCTTTGACAGAAAATCCAAAGGAATAGTCACAATTTAGACTCTTCTTTCTCAAATATTTCCAACCCTTAGGCTTGTGAGTTCTATATAATAGTCCTGTTTGAGGTTCTTATACTATTTAGAAGCTTCCAGAGTAATATGTAGAACTCCTTTTGTGAAAGTATTATTAGTCCATTAATCGTTATTTCAATGCAAAATGCTCGAAAAGGATCATAATGATGGACGAAACTGAAATTTATCAGGAACAAAATCTGAAAAGAATGGATTAATTAAAGAAAGAAAACATTGCTGGAATACAAAATAGGTGAGGGGAAAAAATAGGTGCCCTAGATATCATAGCCTGAGCTTCTTTGTACGAACTTCCTGAAGACCATTTTGAGGTCAACATGTGTTTAGGAGATCTAGAGTACTTCGTCAATCCCCCAAGATGCAACATACCTCATCTTTATGAATTCAGGTATAGCAAGACTACCGCATGCCCCACCTTCGATCAAAATTTGAATTGCCTTTTCACGGGTTTTCAATTCAAAACCCTTTGGTTTCAAGGCTCCATTTGATGGTTTTCGCCTTGGCCTCTCCTTTTTCTTTCCATTTTTTTAGCGAAGTACTTCTTGACTGAGTCTGAATTCACTGGATTAGGCAAAGTCTTGCCATCCATTTCAGTTAATATCAACGCTCATCTAGAAAAGGCTTTCTTTACCACGTAAGGTCCTTTCTAGTTTGGCATCTATTTTCTTCTAAAATCCTTTTGTAGGGGTAGGATCTTCTTCAATACCAAGTCCCCATCATGGAATTTTCTGGGGCGAAGCTTTTTGTTGTAAGCTCACATCATTTGTTTTTGGTACATTTGACCATGACGGATAGCTTTCAGCCTTTTCTCTTCGATCAAATTTAGCTGATTATATCGAGATTGGATCCATTCTGCTTCATCCAACTTTAGCTCTGACAAGACTCGAAGGGAAGGAATCTCAACTTCGATGGGTAACACTGCCTCCATTCCATAGACCAATGAGAAATGAGTTGCCCCGGTAGATGTCTTGACTGACGTTCGATAAGCATAAAGGGCAAATGGTAACTTCTCATGCCAATCTTTATAAGTCTCAATCATCTTTCCCACAATCTTCTTGATATTCTTATTAGCCGCCTCAACTGCAACATTCATTTTTGGGCGATATGGTGACGAGTTGTGGTGTTTAATTTTGAACTGACTACAGACCTATGCTATCGTGTTGTTCAAGTTCAATGCATTGTCCGATATGATCCTTTCTGGCATTCCATACCGGCATATGATCTCCCTCTTTAAGAACTTGCTGATTGCTGACTTGGTGACATTAGCATATAAAGCAGCCTCAACCCACTTGGTGAAGTAATCGATGACCACAAAGATGAATCGACTCCCGTTAGAGGCTTTTGGTGAGATTGGCTCAATGACATCCATGCCCTACATAGAGAAAGGACATGGGGAAGTCATAACATGAAGAAGTGAAGGAGGCACATGAATCTTGTCCCCATAAATTTGGCACTTATGGCACTTCTTTGCATAATTGATGCAATCCCCTTCCATGGTGGACCAATAATACCCGAATCTCATTATTTTCCTGGCCATTGTGAAACCATCAGCATGTGTTCTACAGACACCCTCATGCACTTCTTCCAAGATTTTCTTAGCCTCAACAGCATCCATACATCTTAATAGCACCTGATCCTTTCTTCTTTTGTATAGGATCTCCTCATCTAAGACGTAGTCACTGACCAGTCTTCTCAAAGTCCTTTTATCATTCTCAGTTGCTTGATCGGGGTATTCGCGATTCTTCATATATCGCAGTATATCGTGATACCAAGGATGATAATCTTTTTCTTCCTCTTCATTGATGTTGTAGCCATGAGCCGGAGCCTCGCAAATACTCATTTGGATAGACTTCACATCCTCTTGTTTATTTACTTTGATCATAGAAGCTAATGTAGCCAAGGCGTCAGCCATCTGATTTTCATCTCGTGGGAGGTAACAGAAGGTGATAGCATCAAACTCCTCAATTAATTCCAGAACTAGCTTTTAATAATTGATCAATTTGGGGTCTCTTGTTTCCCATTCACCTTTGAGCTGATTGATCACTAGTGCAGAATCCCCATACACCTCTAGCACTTTGATTTTGCATTCTATGGCCGCACGGATTCCCATGATACATGCTTCATATTCTGTCATATTATTTGTGCAATCAAAATCCAATTTGCAAGTAAATGGATAATGATCTTGGTGGGCTCGAAACTAACTAATATTTTGACAAAGGCAAGCGCACTTATCGAACAATAGTATAGTTGTGGTGAGTCCAGAATATCGTATCCTCAAGGACTAAGATTACTAGTAATTGCTATCTTTCTATTACTTAGCCTAAGAATTGGGATGATTTCTTTTAAACTAAAACTTAATTAAAAATACGACAGAGAAATAACTGAGAAAATACTTTTAAGACAACTTTATGAGATAGGCAATACCTAAGGAAGAATCCACCTAGACTTCACTTATTACTTTTGATTCATACGATTTATTCACTTGACTTAATCCGTAGAAATCCCTGATTTATGTTAATATCTCTTTCAAGACTAAAAACAATTGACTCTAGGTTGATTAATTAAAATCTTCTAATTAAAACCTTTATTGTCGCATTAACTCGATCTATGGATTCTCTTATTAGATTTGACTCTAATCCGGCACATTTTCGTCCCCCTATGTCTAGGGTTGCAATCAACTCCGCTTAATTGTGTTGATCTACTCTTAAACAGGGACTTTTGCTCCACTGAATAAGCACATTCAACTTGAATCAATAACCTGAATTATCAAAACAAGAATAAGAACTTACAATTAAGAATAAGAACAAGTATTTATCTTATAAATCAAATAATAATAAGATCTGTCTTAAGTTTCATCCCCTCAGGTATTTAAGGGATTTAGTTCATACTGATAGAGGGAAACATCTTAAAATAAGGAAAACAACAAAACATAAGAAAACCCAAAAATTTCTAAAGAACTTGATGGGAGATCTTCAGTCTTGATGAAGATCCTTCTTCCAAGCTGCTCCCGATGGCTGTCTTTGAGTATTTTCTGCCTTCTACTCAGCGTCTACTTGAAGTCCTCTTTTAGGTTGCCCCCTAGGGTGTTTATATAGGCTTTGGAATGCCTTTCTTGGCCCACAAGTAGCCTTTTCCGAATAGAATTAAACCTAGGGTCGGCAGGGACACGCCCATGTGACACGCTCGTGGTGGACTCCTTCGGCCGTGCTCGATTCTGCTCGCCACACACGACCGTGTGATCTGCCCGTGGACGATAGTCCAGGCCGTGTGATTTCTGATGTAGGCCCATTTTGTCCTATTTTGGCCCGTTTCTCGATCTTTTTGACTCTTTAAGCTCTCCTGAGTATAAAACATGAAATTAAGGGATTAGAAGCATCGATTTCATCATATCTAATGAAAATTCATCCAAAATTAAGCCAAGCATGGGGTTAAAATATGTGTAAATTATGGTTTATCAAATATCCCCACACTTAAGCCTTTGCTTGTCCTCGAGCAAAATCCTCAACTCACAATTAAAATTAACTTCATCAATTCATAATCCTCATTAAAAATGCTTCATCATAATTCATAGATAATTCATACATTGATAATTTAACTAAAAAAGTCCTAAAGATTCAAACAATCTAAGTCATACATTTTTATAGCACGAAAACATAGGTGTTTCCCCTTACCTAAATAATTACCTTTGATTCAAAATCGACAAAAATTGACATCCTCACTAAAGATTCACTCAAATCACTCAAGATGTTTAAGTTTCAAATGAAACACTCATAAGTCAAACATGAAAAGTTAATCCATAGGCTTGCATGAAAATCAAATCTCCACCACTATAAAATGAGATGATACACAAATCAAAAGGTCTTAAAAGGGTTGTAATGGGGTTTGGGTTAAAGGTGTTGATAAAGGCTGAATTATAGAGTTAGAATCGAGATCGAATTGACCATTTACCTAACTAGAAAAGTAACTAATACTAAATAATTATATTGATTGAAAACTTATCACTAATAACACGAGCTTCTTCTAAAGATGTGAAATTAACAGTTTAAGCTCATAACACTAATAATGAATAAATTTCCAATAACTTTTTTTTAAGAATAAGAACATACAATAATAAGAAAGAATTTAACAATTGAAATAAAGAAAATAGTTAGGTAGTTGATCAAATCAAATCTCAACATAAGGGGAGTCAAAGTAGGAAAAGTAAAAATTTTGTTTTGGGTTAATATTAATGGGTGAGTTAAGAAATGATTTATTAGGCTAAAAAGGGTTCACTAGGGGTTAATTATGAAGGTAGGCTTTTTGGTGGAATAAGTGGGTTAAAACCTAGGTGCCTTTATCATCTCAGTATATCAAATCAAGGGTGTGGTCTCGACATGCATAATCGATGCAAGTTCTAGAATAAAAAATTAATGTTTGACACACTCATAATTAATAAAGTGAGCAAGAAAAATATATGCTCTAAAAGGCTTAAAATCTCACAGAAATTATGGTTTCTGATGTCAACCTTGCAAATTTCAAACTTCAAAGTAATATTTAAGATTAGGGAAACAACCTAATAATTTTATTCTGAAAATAGACTTATCATGTTTGATTCTCTAATACCTTAAAGTTTAAACCATTAATGCACAATTACCTATGAAATCTGAAACATATCAATGAAAATCATAAATCAATTGAAGTTTCATTTAATAGTAATATGAGAAAATTACTTAAGAACAAGGCATAATTCAGTATTGTTGACAGCTCCCCACACTTAAGATGTACATTGTCCTCAATGTACAAAAATAGATATCGACAATATAGAAAATCATAAGATAGGGAGAGAAGTGAACTTCCTAAATTTTGGATGGAGTCAAGGAAAAGAAACGGTAAGTTGGGCATAGATGAAGGTGGAGGTGGATACTCCGGTGGTGGTGTGGCTGTTCCTTAATAGCCCTTTGAACCTAAATTAAAGAAATCAAAATATAATAATATAAATTAAAGACAAGAAAGATAAAGGTACATGATTTAAAAATGGAAATAAAAGAAAAAGAAAAAATAAATGGACTCAAAGGTCATTGTTTTGTAGAGTTAATGAAGCGACCAGCATAAACTTATTTAGAGTAGTTGCGCAGTATGAGACCGTGCTAGGATCCTTTAGCTTTTTTGACATGGAGATGGTGGCTTTGGTCTTGTCGCTAGTATTAGTCATGGAGGCAAGGGTTGTGAATGGTGTGGTGGCGGCGTAAAGAAGGAATAAGGGAAAGGGGATAGGGTGGAGGGAGAAAGAAAAAAGGAGGAAGGGGGTGTTGGCTGGTGGTGGAAAGGTAGAAAAGCTGTGGTGGCTAAAGTTGAGGAGAAAGGGATTTGGGGAAGAGAGAGTGAATAGAAAGAGATTTAAATAGAGATTGGGGCACATGGTCGTGGCCCACGCCCGTGTTCCCTGGGCGTGTTAGGTCACACGGTCGAGTTGCACGGCCATGTGCTGCTTCATTTGTTTCTCCTACGGCTGTGTAGAGGTTTCCACGCCCATGTGGTTTGATCAGTATCGACCACAGCCTAGAGGCACGGACGTGTCGAACGCCCGTGTAGATTTCTCAGTTTCAAGCACGGCTTAAGGACACGGGCGTGTCACATGCCCTTGTTACTTTCTCAGTGTCGACCACGGTCGTGGCGTTTAGTCGGAGCCCGTGTCTTGGGGAAAATTTTCGTCCTGTTCTCGCACGATTTCCACCACACTCATGTATATTTTCGTAGTGTCCACACGGCCATGACCACGCCCGTGTGCAAGGCCTTGTGGAGAGAAAAAAAACCTGTGCTGTATTAAATTGGTTAGTTGTTAGTTAGATACTAAAAATAGGAAATAATGACATTAGTGAAGTTAGTGCTCGGGTTGCCTCCCGAGAAGCGCTCGTTTAAAGTCTTAAGCTAGACTTACTTCTCATTCATATCTCTCGTGGTGGGTCGAGGAGTTGACACTCCTCTCTCCTACTATCAGTTCTATGATCACTGTATAGTTTGAGCCAAGTGGCGTTTACCTTAAAAGTGCCGAATATAGGATTAGTTACCTCAACTGTTCCGTATGGGAAGACATTCAGTACCGTGAAAGGGATCTCTTCATTAAGGTCTGAAATGGTGATTCGAGGGTCTGTTTTATCCAATAATACCTAATCCCCGATCTTAAATTGAGTTGTCCCATCCTTAAGTTTGACATGGATTTGCTTTGGTTCCTCGTGTTTTTTCGGTTTTTCCTTGACGTGTGTCCGCCATTCATCTAGTTCATCGATTTGTAATCTTCGTTCCTCATGAACAATTTTATTCTCAATAGGAACACTAGACCCTGGCTCTGTTATCTTTTCCCGAGAGATTTCCTGCAAAGAAGATTGAACGTTAAGTTTATTTATATTAACAGGACTTGTATTCTCTTGATCATTAGATATTCTGTTAGAATCACGTGCTTTGAGTTTAATCATGTCATCACCTACACGAAGTATTACTTCCCCTGTATCAACATCGATAATGGTCCTAGCAGTTGCTAAAAAGGGCCGTCCTAATATTAAAGGAAAATCATTATCCTCATTCATATCTAAAACAACAAAGTTTACTGGGAATATGAATTTGTCAATTTTCACTAGTACATCCTCAATTATACCCCTAGGAATTCTAATGGTTTTATCAGCTAATTGGATGCTCATCCTAGTTTGTTTGGGTTTCCCAAGACCTAGCTGTTTAAACATTTTATAAGGTATAACATTGATGCTTGCCCCTAAATAAGCTAAAGCATTATTAACAAATAAACTACCAATTAAGCACAGAATTGTAAAAATCCCTGGATCTTTTATCTTTCATGATAGTTTATTTTGTAAAATTGCTGAGCACACTGCATTTAGCTCCACATGCGACGTATCGTCTAACTCCCGTTTGTTTGTCAACATCTCTTTTAAAAATTTCCTTGAATTGGGCATCTGCGAAAGAGTTCAAGGAACGGTAAGTTAATATGTAATTTATTCAGAAGTTTAAGAAATTTACCAAATTGTTCATCTGTGCGGTCTTTCATCGTCGCATTGGGGTATGGCACACGAGGTTTATACTCTGTACACCACTTTTAGTTTATTATGGCTTACCTCAACCTTACCTTTATCTGCCACATTTTCTTGCCTCGACTTTGGTTCGTCTAACCTTTCACTATCATGAGCGGTAATGGCACGAAGTTGCTCCTTGGGGTTAGTTTCAGTGTTTTTTGGCAAGCTTCCTTGTGGTCGTTCAGAGATCAGCTTAGCTAGTTGTCCTAATTGGTTCTTGAGCCCTTGAATTGAGGCCTCTTGATTTTTAAGTGCTGTTTCGGTGTTTTGGAAACGAGTTTCTGACACCGCGATGAATTTTGTTAGCATCTCCTCAAGGTTCGGCTTCTTCTCTTGTGGGTAGGGTTGCTGTTGAAAGCCTGGGAGGGGTTGTTGTCTTTGATTTCCTTGGCCACCCCATAAGAATTTGGGGTGGTTCCTCCAACCTGGATTATAAGTGTTACTATAAGGGTTATAAAATCTTGCGAAAATGCTCTGATACCAGTTACGGGGGAGGGAGGAGGGGGGAGGAGAGTGTGCAAGCGGAAGGGTTTCTAATATCTACTTAGTATTGCTGGGTATGTAGAAGATAGATAATTTACAAAAGAAAAACAGAGAACTGATTTCGGTAAAAGATTATGGTATATTTTATTGGAAGGGGGGAAGATGCCTTCCCAAGCTTACAAGAATGCCTATTTATAACCAAAAAATTCTAGGCTAAAATCTAATTACAACTGAAGTCCGAAATAATTGTTCGGATAAGAATAAAAATTAAACTCTAATTTAATTACAATTGGAATCCGAATAGTATCCTGATAAGGACACATTAATTGTCCGCTTCTTGGTGGTTTCCAAGTAGCTTCCTTTAATTGGTGGATGCCATCTTGGTTGCTTCCAGGTGGCTTCCTTCTTTGGACGGATGCTATGTTGGTTTTTTCCACGTAGCTTCCTTGAACAGTGTATTGATAAGGATGCCATTATGGTGTTTCCACGTAGCTTCCTTTTCTGGACGGATGCCATTATGGTGTTTCCACGTAGCTTCCTTTTTCTGGCAATGTCTGCTGCTTGCATCATTGCTTACGTCATGACACTGATGGTTGATTACATCATTGTCTGCGTCACTTGGAGGCTGACTGGTTGTCATCTTCCAAATTTGTCTTCATCCTTCTTGGATGTTTCTCAGGTTCATTTCCTCGATCTCGTCAAGGTGTAATGATTCCGGTGACGGGACTGGTGTGTTCCATTGTTCCCATGTTTCTCGGATCTCCGCTGCTAACGGATAGTTTCCGATTTCCATATCCGCTATTTGTGTTAATAACGAAATGGCTACTTCATTGCTTTCATCCTGGTGGTTTCCAGTGTTGTAAGCTAATATTCTTCTTCCATCGGTCCAATACTTGACAGTATCTTGATGGAGAAGGTGTCGAGCCATGCTCATAAGATCAATTCCAGCTTGGACTTGATACTTGTTGAAATTGTTATAGCACTCATCAATGATTTTTGACAAATGCTCTGGATCTTCTCTCACTGCTGCCAGGGCTTTTCCCGAGAACAGAGTGTTTATGTTCCAGATTTGATAAGGCTGATGAAATTTTTCTTCTTCAGCGAAACCAATGAGACTGTTTATCTCAATGTGAAAATAATAGACAAAATCGTCTATGTTTACAAAATTTGATAGCCGGGATTTGACTATCGCAGGAAAATCTTTTAATAAATCAAAAGAGAGATTTTGGACTGTTATTTCTTTAACAAATCCCCATTCAATACTGGTTATATCAAATGGCTCATGATTTAATCGAAATTTTATAACAGGAGTTTTTTCTCCCCTGTCATTTGTAAAAACAAATGCTTGTGAAAAATATTTCGAAAATGTTTCTAATATCAGTTATTTTGAGGAGAGTGTGCAAGCGGAAGGGTTTCTAATATCTACTTAGTATTGCTGGGTATGTAGAAGATAGATAATTTACAAAAGAAAAACAGAGAACTGATTTCGGTAAAAGATTATGGTATATTTTATTGGAAGGGGGGGAAGATGCCTTCCCAAGCTTACAAGAATGCCTATTTATAACCAAAAAATTCTAGGCTAAAATCTAATTACAACTGAAGTCCGAAATAATTGTTCGGATAAGAATAAAAATTAAACTCTAATTTAATTACAATTGGAATCCGAATAGTATCCCGATAAGGACACATTAATTGTCCGCTTCTTGGTGGTTTCCAAGTAGCTTCCTTTAATTGGTGGATGCCATCTTGGTTGCTTCCAGGTGGCTTCCTTCTTTGGACGGATGCTATGTTGGCTTTTTCCACGTAGCTTCCATGAACAGTGTATTGATAAGGATGCCATTATGGTGTTTCCACATAGCTTCCTTTTCTGGACGGATGCCATTATGGTGTTTCCACGTAGCTTCCTTTTTCTGGCAATGTCTGCTGCTTGCATCATTGCTTACGTCATGACACTGATGGTTGATTACATCATTGTCTGCGTCACTTGGAGGCTGACTGGTTGTCATCTTCCAAATTTGTCTTCATCCTTCTTGGATGTTTCTCAGGTTCATTTCCTCGATCTCGTCAAGGTGTAATGATTCCGGTGACGGGACTGGTGTGTTCCATTGTTCCCATGTTTCTCGGATCTCCGCTGCTAACGGATAGTCTCCGATTTCCATATCCGCTATTTGTGTTAATAACGAAATGGCTTCTTCATTGCTTTCATCCTGGTGGTTTCCAGTGTTGTAAGCTAATATTCTTCTTCCATCGGTCCAATACTTGACAGTATCTTGATGGAGAAGGTGTCGAGCCATGCTCATAAGATCAATTCCGGCTTGGACTTGATACTTGTTGAAATTGTTATAGCACTCATCAATGATTTTTGACAAATGCTCTAGATCTTCTCTCACTGCTGCCAGGGCTTTTCCCGAGAACAGAGTGTTTATGTTCCAGATTTGATAAGGCTGATGAAATTTTTCTTCTTCAGCGAAACCAATGAGACTGTTTATCTCAATGTGAAAATAATAGACAAAATCGTCTATGTTTACAAAATTTGATAGCCGGGATTTGACTATCGCAGGAAAATCTTTTAATAAATCAAAAGAGAGATTTTGGACTGTTATTTCTTTAACAAATCCCCATTCAATACTGGTTATATCAAATGGCTCATGATTTAATCGAAATTTTATAACAGGAGTTTTTTCTCCCATGTCATTTGTAAAAACAAATGCTTGTGAAAAATATTTTGAAAATGTTTCTAAAAATAGAGCTTGCTGTTTGCAAATGGCTCTGTTTATTTTCGAAAATATTTCTGAAGGTAAAATTTGTCTACATTTGTTATATAGACATTTTCGAAACAATTTATTAATAATAGGAGTGTTTCTCCCTTTATTAATAAAGTATTGAAATATATCAAGAAGATTGTTTATCTCCTTAATATCCATATATTCAATTAGGACATCGTCCCAATCTCTGTATAAAATAGATTTTAATAATAATTCTTCAGATTTTTCTTGAGTTGTTTTTTCAACTAAGAACTCTGAGAATTGGGTAAGAGCTTTTCTGAAACTAGCCCTTTGTTCCAAAATATGGTTTTTCCATATTCTGTCAATGAAATGGTAGTAGTCTGGGGGTAAGCCTGGATTATAAAAATCCTTTAGATTCGAGAATTCAGAGTTTTGTTGTTTTTTCAACAAAGCATCTGCATATTTGAGAATTTCGGAATCGGTGTAAGGCTTTTGAGAGAATTGAGAATAACAATCTACCGGTGTTGGTGATTGCGATCCAATTGGTTGGTTTACCAATTGATATGGTAAATAATATCCCTGGTTAGGATAAAATTGTACCTGTGTTGGTGCAGCCATAAATTCTTGTTTAGAATTTATATTTGCAGGTGCAGAAATAAATTCTTGTTTAGAATTTATTTGTGTAGAAATAAATCCTTGTTTAGGACTTACTTGTGCAGGCTGAAATCCTTGTTTAGGACTTTTTTGAGCAGGAATGATTCCTTGGTTTGGACTCATTTGTTTTGCGAAAATAAATCCTTGGTTAGGATTTTTTCCTTTATTGAGTTTTTTATGGACAGTTCTCCATCCATCATTTTCTATTAGAGGTTGTTTACCTCTATCCATTAGTCCTGCTAAGATAATCAGCAAACATTAGTAAAAATTACTATTTATTAATGGTATTTCTATAGAATTATTTTCTATAGATAAAATAACCGATTTCTTATTGACAATAAAAGGTAAATATTGATTAATAAAATTATTACCAAGTAATATATCACCAATCATAATAATTTAGGTATTATAAATCTAACATTGTTTATGTAGATTGGAATGTTTTTTGCTTTATAATAAACAGCAGTTTTCTACCATTTATTCCATTAATATTTATTATCTTTTTTACAGGTATCCAGTATTCTTCTGGAATGGCATTTCTTTTGCAACTACTTGTTGTAGCTCCTGTATCTAATAATGCATGTAAAGAATATTTTTTATAATCTTTATCATGTAATGTAATTTTAATATATTTATTAATAATATTTTCTTCCGAATATTGTATATTTTCTATTCTAGAGTTTCTAGAAATAGAATTTCTACTTGGAGTAGTAGGGAAAATAGGAATTTGAATTGTTTTCATCCCTATTGGTGTATTTATACCTTCATTATCTTCTTCTCCCTCTGGTTGAGAGTTAGAAGGTAATATTAAATTATCATCTGTGTTAGTAATCAGATTATTTCTGAAATATAACTTATCACCAGATGACATATATTCAATAGTACTTACCGGTTTAGAAGTACTAGCATTATTAGTCTTATCAATTATCCAGTCTTTTGGAATTGATAAATCTTTTAAATGTAATAGCTTTGGTTGAATTTCCGTAGTAAATTTATTGGGCTCAAAGAGCTCAATAATTTTATTATTAATCTCTTTGATTTCAACCTCTGCCGTATTAGTGTATTCATTAATAGAAGTCCAGCTGATTGCTAAATCTTCTGCTAAATCACTTATATCAGAATTTTTTGTCTGAATTCTAAGGCATAGACACTCTTCTATTAGAGGGTCTGTTATGGAAATAAAGTAATTTGGTTTAACTTTAAATCCTATAACACCTGTATGTAGATTAGATTGAATACCTCCAATAAGTGCTTTTATTGGATTTTCAAATCTTTTATCTAATAATACTGCTAAAATAGGAACATCATGACCTCTTCTGAATAAAGCTCTAATTGTTATCATGATAACTCCTAGATGTATATATCTGACCTGAGGATAGTTTTTTCTAATCCTTTTTATCTTTTCTTTAGTAAATAAGGGGATTTCTGTTAACCCACCTTTGGTATCCTTAGCGACTGTGTTGCCACTAATTTTTTCTATGTGTCTTTTTGACCATAGTTTAAACTTAGAAATTTTATAAATTTCTTCTTTAGAAATATGATTTTTATTAATCTTTTCTATCATATCATCGGAAAAATCTATTTCTTCTCCGATTAAATTTCCCAATTTTATATCCTGTTGTTCAGGATTAGGAATTTCTTCTAACTTGTTGTTAGAACTATTTCCTATCATAAAAATATATTCCTCAGAACCTATTAGGAATTTGTTTTCCCAATATTTCTTTGGTTTAATATTTCCATACGGATTTTTCTTATCAATTTCCCATGGTTTTGGGGCTTGATAATCATACGGATCCGGGGGTTCCGTTTCCATAGGATCTAATTTTATTATTTTTTCTTCTGTTGAAGTTTCTTCTTCATCAGAATTTTGTTTATTTAAAACTATATCCATATTATTAGAATTACTACTTTCTATTTCTAATATATAATTTTCATTTTCATTATTATTATTAATAATGTCATTATTACTATTATTATTATTATCATTATCATCATATTCTAACATATAATGATAATTGTACTTATCAAAAAGTTCTTTATGTTCTTCATAAAGATCTTCTATTAATTTTAAATACTCTACTTTTTCATAGCTATCATCTGTTTTAGAAAATTGGCTTTTCCAATGTTCTATCAGATTTTTATAAGTATTAAAATCATATTTTTGTTTTTTTTCTGTTTTTTCAATTTTTTCTTTTGTTTTTTCATTTTTATATAATTAGTAGATGAGGATTCTTCTGACGAGTCTTCCTCAGATAAAGCTAATATATAATTACTATTACCATAATATAAAGGTCCGAAATTAGATTCTTTATTATTACTAATATTTATAACCTGATCTAATTTATTATTTACATCGGATAATAACTCCTTAGATTTGCTATTCAAATCTAAATCAGTTACTTCTCCCATATTATCAATTTTTTCTTCTACTTTACTAATTTTAGTATATAATTTACCAAAATATGTATTAGTTAAATCTATTAAACTATTGATACCCATACTAAGAACCGAAACAGAATTTTCATTCTTAGAGTCTATATGCATAGCATGATTACAAGTTTTATCTTTATATAAACAATCTATTTGTTCCATTATTATTATCCCTGGTACCTAAAACCTTCTGTGTCTTAACGTCCTCTCAACGCCAACAACGTCCCTCTTGGACTCAACGGCTACGAAGACTAACGACAGATATATGGGTTTTGAGATAATAACAGCGAAATAAACAGAGTTGAAACACAAAGATAGAAACTTACAATGATACCAAGATATTAGAACTCCAGAAATCGTTACTCCGGGGCTCCTAGAAGAGGATATCTGATACCAGTTACGGGGGAGGGAGGAGGAGAGTGTGCAAGCGGAAGGGTTTCTAATATCTACTTAGTATTGCTGGGTATGTAGAAGATAGATAATTTACAAAAGAAAAACAGAGAACTGATTTCGGTAAAAGATTATGGTATATTTTATTGGAAGGGGGGAAGATGCCTTCCCAAGCTTACAAGAATGCCTATTTATAACCAAAAAATTCTAGGCTAAAATCTAATTACAACTGAAGTCCGAAATAATTGTTCGGATAAGAATAAAAATTAAACTCTAATTTAATTACAATTGGAATCCGAATAGTATCCTGATAAGGACACATTAATTGTCCGCTTCTTGGTGGTTTCCAAGTAGCTTCCTTTAATTGGTGGATGCCATCTTGGTTGCTTCCAGGTGGCTTCCTTCTTTGGACGGATGCTATGTTGGTTTTTTCCACGTAGCTTCCTTGAACAGTGTATTGATAAGGATGCCATTATGGTGTTTCCACGTAGCTTCCTTTTCTGGACGGATGCCATTATGGTGTTTCCACGTAGCTTCCTTTTTCTGGCAATGTCTGCTGCTTGCATCATTGCTTACGTCATGACACTGATGGTTGATTACATCATTGTCTGCGTCACTTGGAGGCTGACTGGTTGTCATCTTCCAAATTTGTCTTCATCCTTCTTGGATGTTTCTCAGGTTCATTTCCTCGATCTCGTCAAGGTGTAATGATTCCGGTGACGGGACTGGTGTGTTCCATTGTTCCCATGTTTCTCGGATCTCCGCTGCTAACGGATAGTTTCCGATTTCCATATCCGCTATTTGTGTTAATAACGAAATGGCTTCTTCATTGCTTTCATCCTGGTGGTTTCCAGTGTTGTAAGCTAATATTCTTCTTCCATCGGTCCAATACTTGACAGTATCTTGATGGAGAAGGTGTCGAGCCATGCTCATAAGATCAATTCCGGCTTGGACTTGATACTTGTTGAAATTGTTATAGCACTCATCAATGATTTTTGACAAATGCTCTGGATCTTCTCTCACTGCTGCCAGGGCTTTTCCCGAGAACAGAGTGTTTATGTTCCAGATTTGATAAGGCTGATGAAATTTTTCTTCTTCAGCGAAACCAATGAGACTGTTTATCTCAATGTGAAAATAATAGACAAAATCGTCTATGTTTACAAAATTTGATAGCCGGGATTTGACTATCGCAGAAATATTTATTAATATTTGATTATTAATATAATCTTTATATTTACAAAATTTTACCTTCAGAAATATTTTCGAAAATAAACAGAGCCATTTGCAAACAGCAAGCTCTATTTTTAGAAACATTTTCGAAATATTTTTCACAAGCATTTGTTTTTACAAATGACATGGGAGAAAAAACTCCTGTTATAAAATTTCGATTAAATCATGAGCCATTTGATATAACCAGTATTGAATGGGGATTTGTTAAAGAAATAACAGTCCAAAATCTCTCTTTTGATTTATTAAAAGATTTTCCTGCGATAGTCAAATCCCGGCTATCAAATTTTGTAAACATAGACGATTTTGTCTATTATTTTCACATTGAGATAAACAGTCTCATTGGTTTCGCTGAAGAAGAAAAATTTCATCAGCCTTATCAAATCTGGAACATAAACACTCTGTTCTCGGGAAAAGCCCTGGCAGCAGTGAGAGAAGATCCAGAGCATTTGTCAAAAATCATTGATGAGTGCTATAACAATTTCAACAAGTATCAAGTCCAAGCCGGAATTGATCTTATGAGCATGGCTCGACACCTTCTCCATCAAGATACTGTCAAGTATTGGACCGATGGAAGAAGAATATTAGCTTACAACACTGGAAACCACCAGGATAAAAGCAATGAAGAAGCCATTTCGTTATTAACACAAATAGCGGATATGGAAATCGGAAACTATCCGTTAGCAGCGGAGATCCGAGAAACATGGGAACAATGGAACACACCAGTCCCGTCACCGGAATCATTACACCTTGACGAGATCGAGGAAATGAACCTGAGAAACATCCAAGAAGGATGAAGACAAATTTGGAAGATGACAACCAGTCAGCCTCCAAGTGACGCAGACAATGATGTAATCAACCATCAGTGTCATGACGTAAGCAATGATGCAAGCAGCAGACATTGCCAGAAAAAGGAAGCTACGTGGAAACACCATAATGGCATCCGTCCAGAAAAGGAAGCTACGTGGAAACACCATAATGGCATCCTTATCAATACACTGTTCAAGGAAGCTACGTGGAAAAAACCAACATAGCATCCGTCCAAAGAAGGAAGCCACCTGGAAGCAACCAAGATGGCATCCACCAATTAAAGGAAGCTACTTGGAAACCACCAAGAAGCGGACAATTAATGTGTCCTTATCAGGATACTATTCGGATTCCAATTGTAATTAAATTAGAGTTTAATTTTTATTCTTATCCGAACAATTATTTCGGACTTCAGTTGTAATTAGATTTTAGCCTAGAATTTTTTGGTTATAAATAGGCATTCTTGTAAGCTTGGGAAGGCATCTTCCCCCCTTCCAATAAAATATACCATAATCTTTTACCGAAATCAGTTCTCTGTTTTTCTTTTGTAAATTATCTATCTTCTACTACCCAGCAATACTAAGTAGATATTAGAAACCCTTCCGCTTGCACACTCTCCTCCCCCCCTCCCTCCCCCGTAACTGGTATCAGATATCCTCTTCTAGGAGCCCCGGAGTAACGATTTCTGGAGTTCTAATATCTTGGTATCATTGTAAGTTTCTATCTTTGTGTTTCAACTCTGTTTATTTCGCTGTTATTATCTCAAAACCCATATATCTGTCGTTAGTCTTCGTAGCCGTTGAGTCCGAGTGGGACGTTGTTGGCGTTGAGAGGACGTTAAGACACAGACGGTTTTAGGTACCAGGGATAATAATAATGGAACAAATAGATTGTTTATATAAAGATAAAACTTGTAATCATACTATGCATATAGACTCTAAGAATGAAAATTCTGTTTCGGTTCTTAGTATGGGTATCAATAGTTTAATAGATTTAACTAATACATATTTTGGTAAATTATATACTAAAATTAGTAAAGTAGAAGAAAAAATAGATAGTATGGGAGAAGTAACTGATTTAGATTTGAATAGCAAATCTAAGGAGTTATTATCCGATGTAAATAATAAATTAGATCAGGTTATAAATATTAGTAATAATAAAGAATCTGATTTCGGACCTTTATATTATGGTAATAGTAATTATATATTAGCTTTATCTGAGGAAGACTCGTCAGAAGAATCCTCATCTACTAATTATATAAAAAATGAAAAAACAAAAGAAAAAATTGAAAAAACAGAAAAAACACAAAAATATGATTTTAATACTTATAAAAATCTGATAGAACATTGGAAAAGCCAATTTTCTAAAACAGATGATAGCTATGAAAAAGTAGAGTATTTAAAATTAATAGAAGATCTTTATGAAGAACATAAAGAACTTTTTGATAAGTACAATTATCATTATATGTTAGAATATGATGATAATGATAATAATAATAATAGTAATAATGACATTATTAATAATAATAATGAAAATGAAAATTATATATTAGAAATAGAAAGTAGTAATTCTAATAATATGGATATAGTTTTAAATAAACAAAATTCTGATGAAGAAGAAACTTCAACAGAAGAAAAAATAATAAAATTAGATCCTATGGAAACGGAACCCCCGGATCCGTATGATTATCAAGCCCCAAACCATGGGAAATTGATAAGAAAAATCCGTATGGAAATATTAAACCAAAGAAATATTGGGAAAACAAATTCCTAATAGATTCTGAGGAATATATTTTTATGCTAGGAAATAGTTCTAACAACAAGTTAGAAGAAATTCCTAATCCTGAACAACAGGATATAAAATTGGGAAATTTAATCGGAGAAGAAATAGATTTTTCCGATGATATGATAGAAAAGATTAATAAAAATCATATTTCTAAAGAAGAAATTTATAAAATTTCTAAGTTTAAACTATGGTCAAAAAGACACATAGAAAAAATTAGTGGCAACACAGTCGCTAAGGATACCAAAGGTGGGTTAACAGAAATCCCCTTATTTACTAAAGAAAAGATAAAAAGGATTAGAAAAAACTATCCTCAGGTCAGATATATACATCTAGGAGTTATCATGATAACAATTAGAGCTTTATTCAGAAGAGGTCATGATGTTCCTATTTTAGCAGTATTATTAGATAAAAGATTTGAAAATCCAATAAAAGCACTTATTGGAGGTATTCAATCTAATCTACATACAGGTGTTATAGGATTTAAAGTTAAACCAAATTACTTTATTTCCATAACAGACCCTCTAATAGAAGAGTGTCTATGCCTAAGGATTCAGACAAAAAATTCTGATATAAGTGATTTAGCAGAAGATTTAGCAATCAGCTGGACTTCTATTAATGAATACACTAATACGGCAGAGGTTGAAATCAAAGAGATTAATAATAAAATTATTGAGCTCTTTGAGCCCAATAAATTTACTACGGAAATTCAACCAAAGCTATTACATTTAAAAGATTTATCAATTCCAAAAGACTGGATAATTGATAAGACTAATAATGCTAGTACTTCTAAACCGGTAAGTACTATTGAATATATGTCATCTGGTGATAAGTTATATTTCAGAAATAATCTGATTACTAGCACAGATGATAATTTAATATTACCTTCTAACTCTCAACCAGAGGGAGAAGAAGATAATGAAGGTATAAATACACCAATAGGGATGAAAACAATTCAAATTCCTATTTTCCCTACTACTCCAAGTAGAAATTCTATTTCTAGAAACTCTAGAATAGAAAATATACAATATTCGGAAGAAAATATTATTAATAAATATATTAAAATTACATTACATGATAAAGATTATAAAAAATATTCTTTACATGCATTATTAGATACAGGAGCTACAACAAGTAGTTGCAAAAGAAATGCCATTCCAGAAGAATACTGGATACCTGTAAAAAAGATAATAAATATTAATGGAATAAATGGTAGAAAACTGCTGTTTATTATAAAGCAAAAAACATTCCAATCTACATAAACAATGTTAGATTTATAATACCTAAATTATTATGATTGGTGATATATTACTTGGTAATAATTTTATTAATCAATATTTACCTTTTATTGTCAATAAGAAATCGGTTATTTTATCTATAGAAAATAATTCTATAGAAATACCATTAATAAATAGTAATTTTTACTAATGTTTGCTGATTATCTTAGCAGGACTAATGGATAGAGGTAAACAACCTCTAATAGAAAATGATGGATGGAGAACTGTCCATAAAAAACCCAATAAAGGAAAAAATCCTAACCAAGGATTTATTTTCGCAAAACAAATGAGTCCAAACCAAGGAATCATTCCTGCTCAAAAAAGTCCTAAACAAGGATTTCAGCCTGCACAAGTAAGTCCTAAACAAGGATTTATTTCTACACAAATAAATTCTAAACAAGAATTTATTTCTGCACCTGCAAATATAAATTCTAAACAAGAATTTATGGCTGCACCAACACAGGTACAATTTTATCCTAACCAGGGATATTATTTACCATATCAATTGGTAAACCAACCAATTGGATCGCAATCACCAACACCGGTAGATTGTTATTCTCAATTCTCTCAAAAGCCTTACACCGATTCCGAAATTCTCAAATATGCAGATGCTTTGTTGAAAAAACAACAAAACTCTGAATTCTCGAATCTAAAGGATTTTTATAATCCAGGCTTACCCCCAGACTACTACCATTTCATTGACAGAATATGGAAAAACCATATTTTGGAACAAAGGGCTAGTTTCAGAAAAGCTCTTACCCAATTCTCAGAGTTCTTAGTTGAAAAAACAACTCAAGAAAAATCTGAAGAATTATTATTAAAATCTATTTTATACAGAGATTGGGACGATGTCCTAATTGAATATATGGATATTAAGGAGATAAACAATCTTCTTGATATATTTCAATACTTTATTAATAAAGGGAGAAACACTCCTATTATTAATAAATTGTTTCGAAAATGTCTATATAACAAATGTAGACAAATTTTACCTTCAGAAATATTTTCGAAAATAAACAGAGCCATTTGCAAACAGCAAGCTCTATTTTTAGAAACATTTTCGAAATATTTTTCACAAGCATTTGTTTTTACAAATGACATGGGAGAAAAAACTCCTGTTATAAAATTTCGATTAAATCATGAGCCATTTGATATAACCAGTATTGAATGGGGATTTGTTAAAGAAATAACAGTCCAAAATCTCTCTTTTGATTTATTAAAAGATTTTCCTGCGATAGTCAAATCCCGGCTATCAAATTTTGTAAACATAGACGATTTTGTCTATTATTTTCACATTGAGATAAACAGTCTCATTGGTTTCGCTGAAGAAGAAAAATTTCATCAGCCTTATCAAATCTGGAACATAAACACTCTGTTCTCGGGAAAAGCCCTAGCAGCAGTCAGAGAAGATCCAGAGCATTTGTCAAAAATCATTGATGAGTGCTATAACAATTTCAACAAGTATCAAGTCCAAGCCGGAATTGATCTTATGAGCATGGCTCGACACCTTCTCCATCAAGATACTGTCAAGTATTGGACCGATGGAAGAAGAATATTAGCTTACAACACTGGAAACCACCAGGATGAAAGCAATGAAGAAGCCATTTCGTTATTAACACAAATAGCGGATATGGAAATCGGAGACTATCCGTTAGCAGCGGAGATCCGAGAAACATGGGAACAATGGAACACACCAGTCCCGTCACTGGAATCATTACACCTTGACGAGATCGAGGAAATGAACCTGAGAAACATCCAAGAAGGATGAAGACAAATTTGGAAGATGACAACCAGTCAGCCTCCAAGTGACGCAGACAATGATGTAATCAACCATCAGTGTCATGACGTAAGCAATGATGCAAGCAGCAGACATTGCCAGAAAAAGGAAGCTACGTGGAAACACCATAATGGCATCCGTCCAGAAAAGGAAGCTACGTGGAAACACCATAATGGCATCCTTATCAATACACTGTTCAAGGAAGCTACGTGGAAAAAACCAACATAGCATCCGTCCAAAGAAGGAAGCCACCTGGAAGCAACCAAGATGGCATCCACCAATTAAAGGAAGCTACTTGGAAACCACCAAGAAGCGGACAATTAATGTGTCCTTATCAGGATACTATTCGGATTCCAATTGTAATTAAATTAGAGTTTAATTTTTATTCTTATCCGAACAATTATTTCGGACTTCAGTTGTAATTAGATTTTAGCCTAGAATTTTTTGGTTATAAATAGGCATTCTTGTAAGCTTGGGAAGGCATCTTCCCCCCTTCCAAAAAAATATACCATAATCTTTTACCGAAATCAGTTCTCTGTTTTTCTTTTGTAAATTATCTATCTTCTACATACCCAGCAATACTAAGTAGAAGCATAATATAGACTAATATATAATCTTTTAATAATATTATATGAATTAATTTCAGAAACAGAGTCTGATACAGATTCTGATGAGTATATTTATTAATAATTTTTACTAATGTTTGCTGATTATCTTAGCAGGACTAATGGATAGAGGTAAACAACCTCTAATAGAAAATGATGGATGGAGAACTGTCCATAAAAAACCCAATAAAGGAAAAAATCCTAACCAAGGATTTATTTTTGCAAAACAAATGAGTCCAAACCAAGGAATCATTCCTGCTCAAAAAAGTCCTAAACAAGGATTTCAGCCTGCACAAGTAAGTCCTAAACAAGGATTTATTTCTACACAAATAAATTCTAAACAAGAATTTATTTCTGCACCTGCAAATATAAGTTCTAAACAAGAATTTATGGCTGCACCAACACAGGTACAATTTTATCCTAACCAGGGATATTATTTACCATATCAATTGGTAAACCAACCAATTGGATCGCAATCACCAACACCGGTAGATTGTTATTCTCAATTCTCTCAAAAGCCTTACACCGATTCCGAAATTCTCAAATATGCAGATGCTTTGTTGAAAAAACAACAAAACTCTGAATTCTCGAATCTAAAGGATTTTTATAATCCAGGCTTACCCCCAGACTACTACCATTTCATTGACAGAATATGGAAAAACCATATTTTGGAACAAAGGGCTAGTTTCAGAAAAGCTCTTACCCAATTCTCAGAGTTCTTAGTTGAAAAAACAACTCAAGAAAAATCTGAAGAATTATTATTAAAATCTATTTTATACAGAGATTGGGACGATGTCCTAATTGAATATATGGATATTAAGGAGATAAACAATCTTCTTGATATATTTCAATACTTTATTAATAAAGGGAGAAACACTCCTATTATTAATAAATTGTTTCGAAAATGTCTATATAACAAATGTAGACAAATTTTACCTTCAGAAATATTTTCGAAAATAAACAGAGCCATTTGCAAACAGCAAGCTCTATTTTTAGAAACATTTTCGAAATATTTTTCACAAGCATTTGTTTTTACAAATGACATGGGAGAAAAAACTTCTGTTATAAAATTTCGATTAAATCATGAGCCATTTGATATAACCAGTATTGAATGGGGATTTGTTAAAGAAATAACAGTCCAAAATCTCTCTTTTGATTTATTAAAAGATTTTCCTGCGATAGTCAAATCCCGGCTATCAAATTTTGTAAACATAGACGATTTTGTCTATTATTTTCACATTGAGATAAACAGTCTCATTGGTTTCGCTGAAGAAGAAAAATTTCATCAGCCTTATCAAATCTGGAACATAAACACTCTGTTCTCGGGAAAAGCCCTGGCAGCAGTGAGAGAAGATCCAGAGCATTTGTCAAAAATCATTGATGAGTGCTATAACAATTTCAACAAGTATCAAGTCCAAGCCGGAATTGATCTTATGAGCATGGCTCGACACCTTCTCCATCAAGATACTGTCAAGTATTGGACCGATGGAAGAAGAATATTAGCTTACAACACTGGAAACCACCAGGATGAAAGCAATGAAGAAGCCATTTCGTTATTAACACAAATAGCGGATATGGAAATCGGAAACTATCCGTTAGCAGCGGAGATCCGAGAAACATGGGAACAATGGAACACACCAGTCCCGTCACCGGAATCATTACACCTTGACGAGATCGAGGAAATGAACCTGAGAAACATCCAAGAAGGATGAAGACAAATTTGGAAGATGACAACCAGTCAGCCTCCAAGTGACGCAGACAATGATGTAATCAACCATCAGTGTCATGACGTAAGCAATGATGCAAGCAGCAGACATTGCCAGAAAAAGGAAGCTACGTGGAAACACCATAATGGCATCCGTCCAGAAAAGGAAGCTACGTGGAAACACCATAATGGCATCCTTATCAATACACTGTTCAAGGAAGCTACGTGGAAAAAACCAACATAGCATCCGTCCAAAGAAGGAAGCCACCTGGAAGCAACCAAGATGGCATCCACCAATTAAAGGAAGCTACTTGGAAACCACCAAGAAGCGGACAATTAATGTGTCCTTATCAGGATACTATTCGGATTCCAATTGTAATTAAATTAGAGTTTAATTTTTATTCTTATCCGAACAATTATTTCGGACTTCAGTTGTAATTAGATTTTAGCCTAGAATTTTTTGGTTATAAATAGGCATTCTTGTAAGCTTGGGAAGGCATCTTCCCCCCTTCCAATAAAATATACCATAATCTTTTACCGAAATCAGTTCTCTGTTTTTCTTTTGTAAATTATCTATCTTCTACATACCCAGCAATACTAAGTAGATATTAGAAACCCTTCCGCTTGCACACTCTCCTCCTCCCCTCCCTCCCCCGTAACTGGTATCAGATATCCTCTTCTAGGAGCCCCGGAGTAACGATTTCTGGAGTTCTAATATCTCGGTATCATTGTAAGTTTCTATCTTTGTGTTTCAACTCTGTTTGTTTCGCTGTTGTTGTCTCAAAACCCATATATCTGTCGTTAGTCTTCGTAGCCGTTGAGTCCGAGAGGGACGTTGTTGGCGTTGAGAGGACGTTAAGACACAGACGGTTTTAGGTACCAGGGATAATAATAATGGAACAAATAGATTGTTTATATAAAGATAAAACTTGTAATCATGCTATGCATATAGACTCTAAGAATGAAAATTCTGTTTCGGTTCTTAGTATGGGTATCAATAGTTTAATAGATTTAACTAATACATATTTTGGTAAATTATATACTAAAATTAGTAAAGTAGAAGAAAAAATTGATAATATGGGAGAAGTAACTGATTTAGATTTGAATAGCAAATCTAAGGAGTTATTATCCGATGTAAATAATAAATTAGATCAGGTTATAAATATTAGTAATAATAAAGAATCTGATTTCGGACCTTTATATTATGGTAATAGTAATTATATATTAGCTTTATCTGAGGAAGACTCGTCAGAAGAATCCTCATCTACTAATTATATAAAAAATGAAAAAACAAAAGAAAAAATTGAAAAAACAGAAAAAAAACAAAATATGATTTTAATACTTATAAAAATCTGATAGAACATTGGAAAAGCCAATTTTCTAAAACAGATGATAGCTATGAAAAAGTAGAGTATTTAAAATTAATAGAAGATCTTTATGAAGAACATAAAGAACTTTTTGATAAGTACAATTATCATTATATGTTAGAATATGATGATAATGATAATAATAATAATAGTAATAATGACATTATTAATAATAATAATGAAAATGAAAATTATATATTAGAAATAGAAAGTAGTAATTCTAATAATATGGATATAGTTTTAAATAAACAAAATTCTGATGAAGAAGAAACTTCAACAGAAGAAAAAATAATAAAATTAGATCCTATGGAAACGGAACCCCCGGATCCGTATGATTATCAAGCCCCAAAACCATGGAAAATTGATAAGAAAAATCCGTATGGAAATATTAAACCAAAGAAATATTGGGAAAACAAATTCCTAATAGATTCTGAGGAATATATTTTTATGCTAGGAAATAGTTCTAACAACAAGTTAGAAGAAATTCCTAATCCTGAACAACAGGATATAAAATTGGGAAATTTAATCGGAGAAGAAATAGATTTTTCCGATGATATGATAGAAAAGATTAATAAAAATCATATTTCTAAAGAAGAAATTTATAAAATTTCTAAGTTTAAACTATGGTCAAAAAGACACATAGAAAAAATTAGTGGCAACACAGTCGCTAAGGATACCAAAGGTGGGTTAACAGAAATCCCCTTATTTACTAAAGAAAAGATAAAAAGGATTAGAAAAAACTATCCTCAGGTCAGATATATACATCTAGGAGTTATCATGATAACAATTAGAGCTTTATTCAGAAGAGGTCATGATGTTCCTATTTTAGCAGTATTATTAGATAAAAGATTTGAAAATCCAATAAAAGCACTTATTGGAGGTATTCAATCTAATCTACATACAGGTGTTATAGGATTTAAAGTTAAACCAAATTACTTTATTTCCATAACAGACCCTCTAATAGAAGAGTGTCTATGCCTAAGGATTCAGACAAAAAATTCTGATATAAGTGATTTAGCAGAAGATTTAGCAATCAGCTGGACTTCTATTAATGAATACACTAATACGGCAGAGGTTGAAATCAAAGAGATTAATAATAAAATTATTGAGCTCTTTGAGCCCAATAAATTTACTACGGAAATTCAACCAAAGCTATTACATTTAAAAGATTTATCAATTCCAAAAGACTGGATAATTGATAAGACTAATAATGCTAGTACTTCTAAACCGGTAAGTACTATTGAATATATGTCATCTGGTGATAAGTTATATTTCAGAAATAATCTGATTACTAGCACAGATGATAATTTAATATTACCTTCTAACTCTCAACCAGAGGGAGAAGAAGATAATGAAGGTATAAATACACCAATAGGGATGAAAACAATTCAAATTCCTATTTTCCCTACTACTCCAAGTAGAAATTCTATTTCTAGAAACTCTAGAATAGAAAATATACAATATTCGGAAGAAAATATTATTAATAAATATATTAAAATTACATTACATGATAAAGATTATAAAAAATATTCTTTACATGCATTATTAGATACAGGAGCTACAACAAGTAGTTGCAAAAGAAATGCCATTCCAGAAGAATACTGGATACCTGTAAAAAAGATAATAAATATTAATGGAATAAATGGTAGAAAACTGCTGTTTATTATAAAGCAAAAAACATTCCAATCTACATAAACAATGTTAGATTTATAATACCTAAATTATTATGATTGGTGATATATTACTTGGTAATAATTTTATTAATCAATATTTACCTTTTATTGTCAATAAGAAATCGGTTATTTTATCTATAGAAAATAATTCTATAGAAATACCATTAATAAATAGTAATTTTTACTAATGTTTGCTGATTATCTTAGCAGGCCTAATGGATAGAGGTAAACAACCTCTAATAGAAAATGATGGATGGAGAACTGTCCATAAAAAACCCAATAAAGGAAAAAATCCTAACCAAGGATTTATTTTCGCAAAACAAATGAGTCCAAACCAAAGAATCATTCCTGCTCAAAAAAGTCCTAAACAAGGATTTCAGCCTGCACAAGTAAGTCCTAAACAAGGATTTATTTCTACACAAATAAATTCTAAACAAGAATTTATTTCTGCACCTGCAAATATAAGTTCTAAACAAGAATTTATGGCTGCACCAACACAGGTACAATTTTATCCTAACCAGGGATATTATTTACCATATCAATTGGTAAACCAACCAATTGGATCGCAATCACCAACACCGGTAGATTGTTATTCTCAATTCTCTCAAAAGCCTTACACCGATTCCGAAATTCTCAAACATGCAGATGCTTTGTTGAAAAAACAACAAAACTCTGAATTCTCGAATCTAAAGGATTTTTATAATCCAGGCTTACCCCCAGACTACTACCATTTCATTGACAGAATATGGAAAAACCATATTTTGGAACAAAGGGCTAGTTTCAGAAAAGCTCTTACCCAATTCTCAGAGTTCTTAGTTGAAAAAACAACTCAAGAAAAATCTGAAGAATTATTATTAAAATCTATTTTATACAGAGATTGGGACGATGTCCTAATTGAATATATGGATATTAAGGAGATAAACAATCTTCTTGATATATTTCAATACTTTATTAATAAAGGGAGAAACACTCCTATTATTAATAAATTGTTTCGAAAATGTCTATATAACAAATGTAGACAAATTTTACCTTCAGAAATATTTTCGAAAATAAACAGAGCCATTTGCAAACAGCAAGCTCTATTTTTAGAAACATTTTCGAAATATTTTTCACAAGCATTTGTTTTTACAAATGACATGGGAGAAAAAACTCCTGTTATAAAATTTCGATTAAATCATGAGCCATTTGATATAACCAGTATTGAATGGGGATTTGTTAAAGAAATAACAGTCCAAAATCTCTCTTTTGATTTATTAAAAGATTTTCCTGCGATAGTCAAATCCCGGCTATCAAATTTTGTAAACATAGATGATTTTGTCTATTATTTTCACATTGAGATAAATAGTCTCATTGGTTTCGCTGAAGAAGAAAAATTTCATCAGCCTTATCAAATCTGGAACATAAACACTCTGTTCTCGGGAAAAGCCCTAGCAGCAGTCAGAGAAGATCCAGAGCATTTGTCAAAAATCATTGATGAGTGCTATAACAATTTCAACAAGTATCAAGTCCAAGCCGGAATTGATCTTATGAGTATGGCTCGACACCTTCTCCATCAAGATACTGTCAAGTATTGGACCGATGGAAGAAGAATATTAGCTTACAACACTGGAAACCACCAGGATGAAAGCAATGAAGAAGCCATTTCGTTATTAACACAAATAGCGGATATGGAAATCGGAGACTATCCGTTAGCAGCGGAGATCCGAGAAACATGGGAACAATGGAACACACCAGTCCCGTCACCGGAATCATTACACCTTGACGAGATCGAGGAAATGAACCTGAGAAACATCCAAGAAGGATGAAGACAAATTTGGAAGATGACAACCAGTCAGCCTCCAAGTGACGCAGACAATGATGTAATCAACCATCAGTGTCATGACGTAAGCAATGATGCAAGCAGCAGACATTGCCAGAAAAAGGAAGCTACGTGGAAACACCATAATGGCATCCGTCCAGAAAAGGAAGCTACGTGGAAACACCATAATGGCATCCTTATCAATACACTGTTCAAGGAAGCTACGTGGAAAAAACCAACATAGCATCCGTCCAAAGAAGGAAGCCACCTGGAAGCAACCAAGATGGCATCCACCAATTAAAGGAAGCTACTTGGAAACCACCAAGAAGCGGACAATTAATGTGTCCTTATCAGGATACTATTCGGATTCCAATTGTAATTAAATTAGAGTTTAATTTTTATTCTTATCCGAACAATTATTTCGGACTTCAGTTGTAATTAGATTTTAGCCTAGAATTTTTTGGTTATAAATAGGCATTCTTGTAAGCTTGGGAAGGCATCTTCCCCCCTTCCAATAAAATATACCATAATCTTTTACCGAAATCAGTTCTCTGTTTTTCTTTTGTAAATTATCTATCTTCTACATACCCAGCAATACTAAGTAGAATTTTTGCACACTTTCTATGCCAGAGTTGTAGGATAGATATTCTGTATTATTCATTCCTCCTCCATTCGTATCACATTGCATCATTGGATGTACCTGCGAAGAACCACACAAACCATCAATTTTCTTACTTAAAAGTTCTACCTGATTTGATAGCATGGTTACTACGTCGAAGTTGAAAACACTGGTGGCTTTTGTTGGCTTTGTCCTCGTAACTTGCCACTAATAGTTATTCAGTGACATCTCTTCTATAAACTCATAAGCCACTTCAGGGGTCTTGTTATTTAGAGTTCCACCGGCGGCTGAATCAATCAACTGCCTAGTTGAGGGGTTCACACCATTGTAAAAGGTTTGAACCTATAACCATAGAGGTAATCCATGGTGCGGGCACCTTCTCAGTAGATCCTTGTATCTCTCTCATGCATTGTAAAGTGTCTCTATATCCATCTGCACAAAAGAAGAGATATCATTCCTCATCTTAGCCGTTTTAGCCGGTGAAAAATATTTTAACAAAAATTTTTAGGTCATTTGTTCCCATGTAGTGATTGATCCTCGTGGTAACGAGTTTAACCACTGTTTAAATTTGTTTCTCAACGAGAAGGGAAACAATCGAAGGCGAATGGAATTATCAGAAACACCATTGATTTTGAAAGTATCGCAAAATTCCAGAAAATTTGCCAAGTGATTGTTTGGATCCTCATCCTGCAAACCATCAAACAGAACAAATTGCTGAATCATCTGAATAGTGTTAGGTTTCAGTTCAAAATTATTTGCTGCAACAGCAGGTCTAACAATACTTGATTCAGTTCCTGTTAAATTAGGTTTAGCATAATCATACATAGTACGAGGAGCAGGATTTTGATTCACCGGGTTTGCGGCAACCACAGGAGGTAGCGGATTATTGTCAGCCATCTCTTCGGTAGTATTTGTTTTGTCTTCTTGCTCTTCTTCTATGTATTGTAGACTTCTCCTTTTTTCTCTTCGGTTTTTGCGAGCGGTACCTTCTATATCACTGTAAAAAAATCAAGGGTCTTGACGGGTTTCTTTTAGTCATAAACTAAAATTACCTGCCAGAAGCAATTAAAAGAAAAATTAGCAAGTTAAAATAAAATAAATTGCAAAATAAAAAAATAAGAATGGCTAAAATAATAAAAATTTAGTGTTTCTAATATCTTAGTCCCTGGCAACTGCGCCAAAAACTTGATGGGCTCAAAACTAACTAATATTTCGATAAAGGCAAGCGCACCTATCGAACAGTAGTATAGTTGTGGTGAGTCCGAAATATCGTATCCTCAAGGACTAAGGTTACTAGTAATTGCTATCTTTCTATTATTTAGCCTAAGAATTGGGATGATTTCTTTTAAACTAAAACTTAATTAAAAATAAGACAGAGAAAGAACTGAGAAAATACTTTTAAGACAACTTTATGAGATAGGCAATACCTAAGGAAGAATCCACCTAGACTTCACTTATTACTTTTGATTCATACGATTTATTCACTTGACTTAATCCGTAGAAATCCCTGATTTATGTTAATATCTCTTTCAAGAATAAAAACAACTGACTCTAGGTTGATTAATTGAAATCTCTTTCTAATTAAAACTCCTATTGTCACATTAACTCGATCTATGGATTCCCTTATTAGATTTGACTCTAATCCAACAGAATTTCGTCGCCCTATTTCTAGGGTTGGAATCAACTCCACTTAATTGTGTTGATCTACTATAAACAGGGACTATTGCTCCACTAGATAAGCACATTCGACTTGAATTAATAACCTGGATTATCAAAACAAGAATAAGAACTCACAATTAAGAATAAGAACAAGTATTTATCTTATAAATCAAATAATAATAAGATATGTCTTAGGTTTCATCCCCTCAGGTATTTAAGGGATTTAGTTCATACTGATAGAGAGAAACATCTTAAAATAAGGAAAACAACAAAACATAAAAAAACCCAAAAACTTCTAAAGAACTTGATGGGAGATCTTCAGTCTTGATGAAGATCCTTCTTCTGAGCTACTCCTGATGGCTGTCTTCGAGTATTTTCTGCCTTCTACTTGACGTCTACTCAACGTCCTCTTCTAGGTTTCCCCCTAGGATGTTTATATAGGCTTTGGAATGCCTTTCTTAGCCCACAAGTAGCCTTTTCCAAATAGAATTAAACCTAGGGCCGGCAGGGACATGCCCGTGGTGGGCTCCTTCGGGCGTGCTCGATTCTTCTCACCACACACGGCCGTATGATTTGTTCGTGGACGATAGTCCAGGCTGTGTGATTTCTGATGTAGGCCCATTTTGTCCCATTTTGGCTCGTTTCTCGATCTTTTTGACTCTCTAAGCTCTCCTGAGTATAAAACATGAAATTAAGGGATTGGGAGCATTGAATTCATCAAATCTAATGAAAATTCATCCAAAATTAAGCCAAGCATGGGGTTAAAATATGTGTAAATTATGGTTTATCAGATTTCCATTTGGGGATATCAAGACTGCCCCAATTCCGTTACCAACAGCGTTTGATGCTCCGTCAAAGTTCAGTTTCCAAGAATGATCTTCTGGAGCGTCTTCTTCGGTAGTTGCCACATATATTAGATCTTCATTAAGGAAATCAAAGTTCAAAGGCTCGTAATCTTCTAGAGCTCTACTTGCTAGAAAATCTGCTATAGCACTCTCTTTCACAACCTTCTGGTTCACATAGATTATGTCAAATTCGAAAAGTAGAATTTTCCATTTGGCCATCCTTCAATTCAAAGTAGTCGACTTCATCATATATTTTAGAGGGTCTAGTTTCGAGATTAGCCAAGTCATATGGTACAACATGTACTGCCCCAATCTCCGAGTTGTCTAGGTTAAGGCGCAACATAATTTCTCAATTGACGAGTATCTCATTTCACACTCAGTGAATTTCTTACTGAGGTAGTATATCACCCTTTCTTTCTTTCCTGTTTCATAGTGTTGGCCAAGCACACATTCCATAGAATTGTCAAATACTGTGAAATACAGTATCAGTGGCCTATTTGGACTTGGTGGTGACAGCACTGGGGTGTTGGACAGGTATTGTTTTACCTTGTCAAAAGTTTTCTGGCATTCATCATCCCATACGCCTGGATTGTGTTTCTTAAGAAGACGAAACATGGGGTCAAATTTCTCAATTAGTTGTGAAATGTATCGGGCAATGTAATTTAGTCTTCCTAGGAAACCTCGAACTTTCTTTTGAGTGTGCGGTGAAGGCAATTCTTGTATGACCTTGACTTTGTCTAGGTCGATCTTAATTCCCTTTTCACTGACTACGAAACCTACCAGTTTTCCTGACCTAGCCCCGAAAGTACATTTTTGTTGGATTGAGCTTTAGCTGAAATTTTCTCAACCTCAAGAACAATTTCCTCAAAACTTGCACATACTCCTTTTTTGTTTGGGATTTTGCAGTCATATCGTCGATGTAAACCTCGATTTTCTCGTGCATCATGTCATGAAACAAGGTTACCATGGCTCTTTGATACGTTGCTCCTGCGTTTTTTATTTCAAATGGCATCACCTTATAGCAAAATATTCCCCACAAGGTCACGAATGTGGTATTTTCCATGTCTTCAGGATGCATCTTTATCTGATTGTATCCAGAGAAGCCATCCATGAAAAAGAACAGTGAGTAGCCTGTCGTATTATCCACTAAAGTGTCAATGTGAGGCACTGGAAAATTGTCTTTTGGGCTGGCCTTGTTTAAGTCTCTGTAATCTACACACATTCGTACCTTTCTATCTTTTTTAGGGACGGGGACAATATTGGCTACCCATTCTAAGTATTTGACCACTTGTAAGAACCCAGCATCGAATTACTTTTTGAACTCTTCTTTTATTTTTATCATAATATATGGCATCATCCTTCGGAGCTTCTGCTGAACTGGCTTGCACTCTTCTTTTATGGGGAGGCGCTGTACCATAATATCAGTGCTTAACCCGGGCATATCTTGGTATGACAATGCAAAGACATCTTTAAATTCTTGAAGTAACTCAATGAGGTCTCGTTTTGTTTCTTCAGTTATGCAAGTTCCAATTTTTGCTTCTTTTCCTTCTTCCAAGATCGCAATCTCTACTGTCTCTTTGTGAGGTAGAATATATTTCTCTTCTTATTCTGCCATCCTTAACAAATCCGGAGATAAGTTACAATCTATGTCGTCTTCAAAATCTTGAGATCCTTCTAGACATATGTCTCGCTCAAAAGGAGAGTCCGGGTCAGTAGCAATGTTGCTCATGTCGTTGATATCTAGAGACCTGTTGTAGGCACGAAGGAATATCCAAAGAACAGATGAATCTAAGAATAGCTATTTATATGCTGTGATTATAAATGAAATGAAAGAATAAAAGAATATTTGCTCAGAGTGATATACAAAAATGCATTTTTTATTGAAATATAGATGTTGGACATGAACCTATTTTAGAAAAGGATTCTTATTGCTTCTAGGCTTAAAGCAACAAGCGTGTTTTGAACATTACTCTAAATCAGCTCTAAAAACTACAGGAATCTCTTCCGCAATCCAGTTGTTCAAAATACTTTCAAGCTCATAAGAGCGGATACCTGATAAATTTTCTTCCACTGTTCCTTCTTCAGATATGGCGTTGATGCTTAGATTTCCTATCACACCTTCAGCAATTTCTTTTTTTGTAATCTTTCGTTCAGGTTGAATAATTCCTCCTGACATGAATGTTCTGGATATATGGTGGAAGGTCATTGGTTCCCATTTGACCTCTACCCGGCTTAGTCGCACCCTTCTTCTTTCTTGCTTCTTTTCCAACTCCTTCATTTGCTTCGCGTCTGCCTTATACCCCAAGCCAAAACGATCCCATTTATCAGCCAAGATTGGTACTTCGACCCGTCTCTGGAGGTATTTCCCAAGTCCCTTTTCAGGCAATGCTCCTTGCCCCACTGTCAGTTGTAAGCTCATCCTCGTAGCTTTGGATATTTTGGGTATTGGGATCTTGCTTCCCTCGACAATGAAGGTTGCGTTCACAAATTCCAGTGATCAAAAGGAACATTCTACCGCTTCACCATTAGCCTTTATGTATGGCGCATTACTGGTAACGAAAGCAATAATGTCTTCTTTTGCGTTTATCGTTATCAGTCGGCCCTCCGTTACCAACTTTAGCTTTTGGTGCAATGATGATGGCACCACCTCTGCTGAGTGAATCCAAGGCCTTCCCAATAGGTAATTGTAAGAAGGCTTGATGTCCATCACTAAGAAGTCTACCTCGTATGTGTTTGGACCCATTAAGCGAGGTATCTCAATCCTTCCCATTACCTTCCTTTTGGTGCCGTCGAATGCTCTCACTATGTTTTGGCATGTCTTCATGTGAGAGCTGTCTACAGGCAACCTGTTCAATGTGGATAGGGGCAATACATTCAGTGCCAATCCATTGTCAATCAGTACCCCCGGTAATATATACCCCTTGCAGCGGGTGGTGATGTGCAGAGCTTTAGTGGATCCCATGCCCCCCGACGATATTTTATCATCATTAAAAAAGATAAAATTATCGGTGCTTATGTTGTTTACAAGACGGTCTAGTTTGTTTACGAAAATATCATCAGTGACGTAGGTTTCGTTTAACACCTTTATTAGCGTGTTACAGTGTGTCTCCGAGCTTAACAGTAAAGCCAATATCAATATGCGAGCTGACTGCTTGTATAATTGTTCCACGACACTATACTCGCTGTGTTTTAGGAATTTTAAGAATTCCTTAGCTTCTTTCTCATTTATCGACTCATTAACAGGTAGTTCTGGCTTTTCTTTCCTTTGTTTGATCACCAAGGATTTCCATTTTACAGGTTTAGCTTTTGTATTTGGGGGCATCATAACGTCTTCCGCTGGCGTGCTGACCGGGCCTACCTCTCTCGGGATTGTCATATTGCAGTCATAGTTCCAAGGTACCCTTTTGTTATATTTATAAGGAAAAGCAACGAGTTTCTGGATTACAACTCTTGGTGTAATTCTTGCTCCTGCTTCATTGATTCTTGGTGGTGAGATGATTACCACCGGGTGGTTGGCCTCATAGACCTTCTCTGTCAACCCTCCATCTGAGGCGCACACCTCTTCTCCTTCAGTATACTCAAAGAAATCGAGCTCCTTGTTGTCCATTAGACCCTGTACTAAGGCCCTGAATTTACTACATTTTTGAATCTCATTATCTTCTTCATCATGGAGCTTACAATAGTTCCTTACTTCTCGGGACCTGTTCCTTGAGTCTTATGTGATTAACCCCATTTTCACCATTTTCTTCCAAACTTCTTTCAACAGGGTTTTCACTTCTACAATATTCACCTTGATTTTCTTCCCCGCATTCTCGACTATCGAATTTACCCCATCATCAGCATGGTTGGGTAACGGATTTTCTGCACTAGATGGATCATCGAATTTTACAATGCCCATTTTGATGAGCCTTTCTACTAACTTTTTGAAAGTGGTGCAGTTTTCTATCGAGTCTCCCTGATTCTCGCATGGTATTCGCATTGGGCGTTTGCGTCGTACAACTTGGGGTACGGGGGTTGGATTGGCTTTAGGTAGAAAGGCGACACAACATGTCATCAAATAAACTTTGGTACAACTCCCTATATGTCATTAGAATAGGCGTAAACTGGAGTTTCTCCATATTTTGCCTTGTGTTAGACTCTTGTCTTGGTGGGCCTTGATGACCAGTGGTTACCGTTCTTGGTTGGTTCACAGTGACCAGTTTTGAATAACCCCTGTTATATGTACCCACGTTATTTACCTCATTTTCTCTTTTTCTCGGAGCCGACCTCTTTGTGCTTTCTCCAGCCTCTATTTTTCCCACCTTACTGCATTTTCTATCATTTCGCCAGACATCACTATGTTTGAGAAGCTCTTAGTTGTGCTTCCCAGCATGTGATTGATAAAAGGTGCTTTCAGGGTATTAATGAAGAGCATGGTAGTTTTCTTTTCTAGCAGTGGTGGTTGGACTTACGTGGCGACTTCCCTCCACCTTTGAGCATATTGCCTGAAACTTTCGTTTAGCTTTTTCTCCATATTCTGTAGTGTGATTCTGTCAGGCGCCATATCTATTACGTGGCCATATTGTTTCATAAAGGCCTATGTCAGGTCCTTCCACGAACTAATTTGGGTAAGATTTAGCTGATTATACCATTTGGTCGTAGCCCCAGTCAAGCTGTCTTAGAAATAGTAAATCAATAACTGATCATTACTGACATATTCAGTCATCCTTCGACAGAACATTGTAATGTGAGCCTCTGGGTAGCTGGTCCCGTTATATTTTTCAAATTCCAGCATTTTGAACTTTGGAGGGAGCACTAGATTTGGGACCAGGCTCAATTCCTTAGCATCAATTCCACAATGGTAATCAACACTTTCCAATGCCTTGAATTTCTCTTCTAGCCATTTGCATCTATCTTCCATTTATACTATATCATCAAGGTCAGGGAGAACGGAATTTGTTGGATTGTCTCCAAGGTTGGAGCCTGAGCCCGTCAGGAAGTTTATCGGTGCCGAAGTACCGGTCTGATATTGAGGTCTGGTGTTGACGGACACCCTTTGTGGTTGTGCTTGGGTGTTCATTAGGGTGAAGCCTAGAGGATAAGCATGGTCCTCGTTTTCATCATCGGTATTGATCATAGGGATCTTTTCTCTTTCTAGCCCCAGCCAGCAACTGCATTAACTGTCTCATCATGCTTCTCTGGGATTCTAGCATCTGATCCCTCATATTCTATTGGATTTTGGCTAACTATTCTTGCATCTGTACTTGCAGTTGATCCTGCATCTCTCTTTGCATTTGTTCCAATCTTTCTAACCTTTGGTCCATGGCTTTAGTCTTTCTTCGTGTACCGTAATGATATTCTAGGGTAATTGCCATGATTTTAGAGTCTCTTTGTGAGTTTTAGTGCACACGATGCAATGTAATGCTGATGCGTGAATGTAATGAATGCAAAAAGAAAAAGACATTTATTCTGATTCAATTTCATTAGAATAACCTTTCCAGAAAACAAATTTCTTTACATAAAATGGATTACATATATGGCTTTGCCCTAATGCTTAAGGTCTTGACTTGCTTAAGAAGCCAAGCTAACTCTTAGCCTTGATCTGACTCTGACTCATATTTTAAGCTCAGTACATCAGCCTGGGCCACCAGGGTTTGCAAATGCTTAGCCACCTCTCTCACTTGGGCCAAAGCTTCACCCATTACGTAATCCCTATCTCTGACCTGGTCTTGAGATCGATGAAGTGGATCTTTCCATCATTAATTATTTGCTTTCAGTAGTTCAACCCGGAGTTCACAGTTTTGCAGCACGGTTTCAAGTTCTTCTATCTTCTATTTTAGTTACTCAATCTCACTTAGGCTGGCCTTTAATTTGATTAAGGAGTTGCGACTACGATGCTAGTGTAGTGACTTTTCTAACTCTGCCACTCGAGCTCTTAACTTCTCCTTTTCGTTTTGGCTCTCCAGCAAGCTCTTTTTTAAAGCATCACCTGTACTCGAGTATCGTGGCACTTCTTCTCCCACTGATCAACTCTAGTCTTTTCTTCTTGGAATTTTTGTCACCATTGCTCAGACGTTTTACCCAAACCAGTGGTTCTTATTGACATAACAGCTTCTTGTAATCCATTTTCAAATTGTCCAAATCCTCTTCAGTTTCTCAACTTCTAGTTTCTGGACATCGACATCTAGCCCCAGCTGCATTTTCTCCTCCTCCAATTTCTCGATCCTTTTTCCTAGTTCTGAACTTTTCTTCTCAAAATCCTGTTTGATGATCTCTAGTTCAGACGAGACCATCTGCAAGTGTTCTTCTATTGATAGGATGTTTTCTTGATTTGACGTAGGGATGTTGTCGTTGATTCTCTGACCCCACTACCGGTCATACTCAGGGGTAGTCATTGGATTAGTAACAAACCTTTTCATTCTACGAGTTTGGTTCTAGGCATTCTATATCTCACGAACTTTCTTTTTGTAATTATCTCCCTTATACACGAACTCGCACTGAGCTAACCCTTGTGTTGCTGGCATGAACTGTCTTGACCTGTATTGCCTTAGCACGAGTAGGGGAGCATACCCGATAGCTCCCGATATCCCAAGCAGGGGAACCCAACCAAAATCTCTACATCGATACAAGATCTCGTCAGGGACCATCCAAGGGGCTCTCAGTTCGATGTCTTCTTCTTGCAGACTTTGGAGAATCATCATCCACTTTTCCTTTATAATATCATCCTGTCTTGGCGTAGCCACTATCTCATTCAGGGGAGAATAGCTTTCGGAGAAGACTCGATACGAGACCTTTTCACTTTCTAAAAATGGTCGTGGAACCATGCCAACAAAAGTTGCGCACACCCTATAAATCTGCCCTCGCCCGCTCTCTGGCATGCGTTCAAGGATCTGAAAGTTTCAGCCAAAATTGTAGGAACCAGTGTGACCCTTTTGTCAAGTCGATCAAATAGATCTGAGACTGCCTCATCTACGTGCCCTAATGCCTTGGGGAAGACGACCAAACCGTAGATACTCAAAGCGAAAAAATCAACCTTTTTTTTTATATCCAGATGTGCTAGAATCAGATCCTTCAAGTTTTTTCAAGGGATACACTTACTATCTCTTTTTTGCTTGATTCGGGCTGCAACCCACTGCTCACTCATCCTTGTGATGCTCATCAACTTCTTCAAAAAGGTCGGTGTACAAAGCCCAAATTGCCCGGGCCCACTTCAGTGCCAACCCAAACCAAAAAAACTAAACCAAATTAAAAGCCAATTAACCCAATAAGCCCAAATCGACAGGCCCAACTACCCAATGGTCAAACTAAGGTTTCAAAAAAGCTGAAACCCTAGCCTTCGGCGCACTGTCCACTGCCACCAACTGCTCCAGGCCAGTCTGGCACCACCGGCCACCGCCCTTCCCACTTGCACTGAGCCACCTGCGAGCATTAAACAAGAATTGACAGAAAGTATTTGTAAATCGGCTATAAAAGCCGATTTTGAAACTTTGTAAAGGGGCTTTTTTTTTCTTTCTTTTTGATAAATGAAAAAACAGATTCAAAAAAACAAAAAAATCAAGAGAACCAGTCCAGATTAGATAGGTAAGAAGCAAAGAGACACTAAAAATCACTGAGAATCGATAAAAACAGAGGGAAAAGGTAACTTTCGCTTCCCATTTTCGAAGCTTCTGTTTTTTTTTCCTGTTTCCCTCACTCGTTACAAACATATATATATATACACATAAATATAACTTTAAATAAATAAAATAATACACATTTTACCTTTTCCGGCGCACGCGGTGGCCGGAGCGACGGCCGGCGATGTCGGAGGCAACCGGAGCGACGACCGGGACCCCTCTCCTTCGGACCTGCAGAGAAAAGAGGAGAGGGAGATCAGTTTTTTTTTTACAAGCAGCTCAAAATGATTTTTTTCTGATTTTAGGGCCTTATATAGCCCCTTGAAACCACGTCGTTTTGGGGGCTGGCCTTTAAGCCCAAAACGACGTCGTTTCGGCCATGACCCGCGTGCGACCCGACCTGCTCCAGGGGATCCGCGCGTTTTTGAAGGGAAGGGCTAATTGCACTTTTAGCCCTTCCGTATTTTTATTGCTTTCAATTAAATTTTTATTATTTCAAAATCTGGCCCGAACGTTTCGTTCGGCTTTCAATTTAGTCCCCCTCGCCCTGACGCCTTTTGGCCGAAAGGAATTATTGCGCGCGTGGTCCCTCCGTTTCCTCCGCGTGTGCAAATCGGTCATTTTCTTTTATTTTTGTTTCATACTGACCCTGAAATTTTGTTTTATTTTCAAATTGACCATCCAAACCTTGTTTTATTTACAATTTAACCCGAAACTTCCATTTTTAATGCGATTTAACCCATTTTTCGATTATTTTACATTTTTTACCACTTCTACTATTATTTAATATTTTTTATTTTTATTATTATTGATTATCTTATTATTATTATTATTATTATTTGTTATTTCCAGTATATTTCACTACTATTTGTTTGTTATTATTTATTGTGTGTGTTATTTTATTTTTATTACTAACATCATTATTTTATTTATTAATATTTATTTTGTTTTCATTATTATTATTATCTATTTTTTTATTTATTATCGTTGTTATCACAATTATTATACTATTATTTTTCCATATATATGTATATATATCTATTCGTTTTTTTACTCATTTTTTATATATCATCATTATCATCACTAGTATTATTATTATATTTATTACCACTATTAATGTATCTTTATATGTATATTGTTATTACTACCATTTTATTTTTCTTTTCTTTAAAATTATTACTCTTATTTTACTCCAATTATTATTATTATTTATTATTACTGCTATTATTATCATGTCACTATCATTTCATCATTATTCCCATTACGGTTAATATACGTAATACTTTCAATATATTATCCTTACTTATACGTATATATGTATGTGTCTTTCATTATTCTTTTCACGTGTAACACCTCATCATTTGTCGCACTATCTTTCTCGATACATCAGGTTTTTAAAAATAGGCCAATATTTCCGTATTAGCAATTCGGGAGAATCGAGCCCTAACTTACTAGGTTCCGAATTTTCTCGTTCAAGCTAAACGACGGAAGACCCCTTTTAAAACCGCAAATTCAATTTTTAAATCGACATTCCGTATTAGCAATTCGAGTGAATCAAGCCCTAACTTACTGGGTTACGGTTTCTTCTCGTTTGAAGCTAAACAACGGGATATCCCTTTTGAAATCGCAATTTAAATTTTAAACAAAATACTTAATCTCGGATATTCGAAATGTTGCACCCTAACTTACTGGACTCGACTTCTAGATACTTCGGATAAGTTTTTTTTCTATTAAAATAGAGGCAATATTCCTAATTTGGACCTTCGAGAAAACGAGCCCTAACTTACTGGATTCTGATTTCTCGTTTGACAAATGACGGAAGATCCTCTTCAAATGTAAAACTAAGTTTTAAAAGGCAAGCTTAGTTTCAGGAGTCTAAAGTATTACGCCCTAACTTACTGGACATGATGCTCTATCTCTTCGAAAATAAGAGAGCCTTAAACGTCCCTTCCAATTCTTTCAAGTTTTAAAAATAAAAAGTATCTATTTCCAAATCATTTCAAAGTTTTCAACATTTGGACATCGATCAATCAGTTTGGTACCGATTTCGGGCGTGTCGAGGGTGCTAATCCTTCCTTGCACGTAATTGACTTCCGAACCCATTTTTCTCAAATTTTCGTAGACCAAAAGCATCGTTTTAATAAACTGAGACGTTTTATTAAAACAAAGGTGATCCGATTACACCCAAATAAAGATCAGTGGCGACTCCCTTCCTTTTCATTTTTTTCAAAAAAAATCGAGTCGACCAGCGTCATTTACTGTTTTATCAAAAATGGTTACGACAGTCGGGACATTAGCGGCTCTTGAATATACTTTGTCGGCTCGAATCTTCGGGCAACGAAGTAAGGCCATATACTCCTCCACGGTAGGTACCAAATCAACTTTCCCAAAAGTGAAGCAACTGTAGGCAGGATTTTAGAACTGGGTGAGGGCTCGAAATAAGTGCTTGTCCACATTCACATCGGGCAGATAGGGCAAATCTCCATAGTTACAGTAAAATAGCTGCTGGATCTTATCATTCCACTGGTCCCAGATCTCCTTTAATTCTTGAAGATTATTCTGAGTCACGCTAATGTGGGTGAAATCCCACAACTCTGATACGTATCCTCGATCAGACTATCACCTTTTTCTTGCTGTGCTGTCTCGGCCCAAATTCGGACGACCGCATTATCCTCCACTTTATCAAGAAACCCCTTTTCCATGACAAGTTATCTATTTGGGAACCGAATGTGAATCAACACCTTTTTTATGATGAAAATGCCATGCAATTACAATCAAAGAAAAAACAAAGCAAGTCAGTACTTCATACACAGTTCAAAGTAAGCAAAGAATAATAAGTAAAGCACCTATTCGGGTGACCACTAGGGTTTGGCACGGGTCCACCTAAGGTGGGCTCTTAAGGCTCGCTATATGGGGTTTGGTTCTAGAGCAAAGGTATCTGAACTAGCAGATTCCTCGATCCTCACCCATCATAGGCTCATGCGGACCGAGTTCAGTTCAAGGGGATGCATTACCCTATGGCTATATGGAGATGAAAATCTCACGAATAGGTACGGATGTATTCCGAAAGCGATCCACTATCCTATACAGAGGTGAAGACCTCACGAAGGAATAGTTTCTCACTCCCACTTAAAAAGGGATAACCGAGCGGTTATACAATGCAATATGCGGAAATATACCAAAAGATTCGAACCAATAAAGCAAACATATCAAAATGAAAACCAAAAAAAATGAAATGCAACCAAAGGGATTGTAGATTTAAACCAAATTATCAATTTTCGACAAAAAGACAAAAAGTAATCAATTTGTGGCTTGACTCTCTCTTTTAGTCCCCAGTGGAGTCGCCAAGCTGTCGAAACCATTTTTTGTTAAAAAAAGGGGTCGTCGACTTTATTTTGAAGATGAAAATGAAGAACGGGAGTCGCTACCAATCCTTTTTTTTATGAGGTGTGATCGGATCACCTCGTAATTTGGTCGTTTTAATAAAATGTTTTAATTTTACTAAAACAATGATTTTGGTCTACGAAATTTGAGAAAATGGGTTCGGGAGTCGGTTACGTGCGAGGAAGGATTAGCACCTTCGCAATGCCCAAAATTGGTATCTAATTGATTAATTAATGTCTTAATGTCGAATGTTGAAAATTTGAAAAGAATTAAAAATACGATCCCTTTAAAGTTAATTTAAAAAACTTGAATAAATTGAAACGAGCGTTAAATGCCCTATCTTCTCGAGATAACAAAATGTCACATCCCGTAAGTTAGGATGCGACATTTGAACCCTCGAGAATAAGCCTTCTTTTAATTTTTATTTAAAACTTAGGTTTTGTATTTCAATTTTAAAAAGGATATTTGGTTATTTAGGATTTAAAGAGAAAATCAAAACCCCGTAAGTTATGGTACGATTTCTCAAATCTCCCAAATACGAAACATTGCCTTGGTTTTCAAGATTCTCTTTTTTTTTTTACAAATTTGGGTAAAAATAATATAATAAAAAACGATATATATTATACGATGAAATATTTGACAACGATGACGTAATTACAAGGATGAATACAATATTGGTAAACAAGTCTCGATAAAATAAATATAGCGATAAATGGGAATGTATGATATAAAAACAAACCAACATAACATAAAAAATGTTTAAAAGGATGAGATAATGAAACCGTGTATAAAAGGGGAACCAATAATAAACAAATGGGTAGATAAGCAAATATTAGTTGTAAGAAAATAGACGAATCAACGAATATTTATAAAAAAAATATTAACTTTGCAAACTTTAATATGTATATAAAGCATATAGCACAATAAATGAATAAGTATAATATACATAATATTAAAACTAAATGCCCCTCTTTTTTTTAAAGAATAAATAGGTAAATTGGTAGTACAATTATAAACAAATTTAAATATTGAAAGGATAGAGAAATAAATATACAAATGAGTAAATAAATGAGAGAATAATTAAATGAAATTAGATAAAGCAATATGCATATAAAAATACAGGCTTAAAATTAGGCAAATAAAGAATTAAATTACAATAAAAAAATTAAAGTCTAAATTTCAATAAATATAAATAAATAAATATAAAAGGGACTACGTTGAAATTTAAAGGGAATTTGAAGGCATAAATCAACATAAAATAAAATGAGGGACCGCATTGAAAGGCACAGATAACTCGGAGGGACCGAATGGGGAATAATCCCCATCCTTCGAATGGACCAAAATGAAACTGAAATGAAATTTTAGGGCTAAAATAAAAATAAAAGAAATGGCCCCATTTGAACCGTCCTCAAAAGGGGAAGGACTAAGGGCGTAAATAGCCCAAACGTCCAAAAACACGCGGATCCTCTACTAAATGGGTCGGGTATGGGTCGGCCTCCCCAAAACGGCGCTGTGTAGGCGTCTGGGTAGGCCAAATAAAAACGACGCCGTTTTATTGCTTTATAAAAGCCCAAAATTTTTTAATATCTCATTTTTAGCCTCTCCTTTCAAAAAAAAAAAATCAAAAAAACCTCTCAAAAACTCTCTCAAGCATCCCTACGTCTAATCTTCGGCTCCGGCACCGGACCATCGTGGCGGCCGCCGGTAACTGGAAAAAACCAAAAGGCACCCATTTTAGTATTTCGACCTTCCGAGCCCAAATCAGACACCAAAACCCCCAAAATATTAACAAAAACACCCGAAAACCCAAGAAACCTTTCGGTTTCCGGCCACCTATCCTCGAAGGTGACTACCTCAGCTTTTCACGGTGTCGAAAACCTGAACACCAGGTGAGTTTCTTCTCCCCTTTTCTCCTTGTTTATTATTTTCATATATAAAAAAATAAAATGAAAAATAAAATAAAATAAAATAAAACAGAAATTTAAAACAAAGTAGAAATAAAAATCACCTTCTCAAAGAAACTTTGTTCTGTTTTTTTATCAATAAGTGTTCGTAACAAAATTACACTGATCTATTTGTGGCTTTTATAGCCAAAAACAATACAAAAATTTCGCTACTGTTTTTTCTTTGCTGTTGCTCTCCTTTTTTGTCTAATCTGCTGGTACGGGGTGAAGGCCAATTGTTTTGGCCGTGGGAGCATGCAGGTACGGAGGTGCTGATGTGGCGGCACGAGGGGCGGAGGCTGAAGGCCCGCTAGGGTTTCTGCCTCTTTTTCCTTTGCTGAAAATTAGCTTAGTTTTGGGCCACTTGGGCTGCTAGGGTTTTTTTTGGTTATTGGGTTTGGGTATTGTTTTTTTTGGTTTGGGCGGTTAGAGTTTATAAATTGGGTTTGGGTATTTTTGATTTGGGCTATGTATGTTGTAAATCAAGCCCTGGTATTTGTAAAAAATGGACTGTAAATTTTTGGACTTTTATTGATTTGGTTTGGGTTTTTGGTTTTATTTTGTAATCCGACCCAGGCTAAAATTGGCCAATTACAATATTATTATAAAATAAATTTTAAATAATGATGAATGAATTAAAATGGTGAGAAAAATTACAAAATAAGATCAAATAATTTTTTTGGGTTGGCTGTAGATTTTTTTTAGCTCGGTTTTAACATTATTTTTTTTATTTTAAAAAATTTCAATCTAGAATAAATTTAAATGATGTAATTTTAAAATTGATTATTCAATTTTAATTATAAAAATAAAGAAATATTATAAAATCATTTTTAAAATGCTTTATTGTTGAAAAAATAAATTAAAATGAGACATTTGAGCTGGTAGGCTCAAACTCTAACCTTTAACTTTTTTTTTTTAACTATATCCAAGTTCACTAAATTATTAATAAGGTTATGTTTTTTTCATTCAATTTTAAAAAGTTATAAAATGATTACTGAACTGTTTGAAACTTTTCATTTAAGTCACTGAACTATCTAAAAGATTTTATTTAAGTTATTGGGTTGTTAAGTTTTTTTTTTTTAAAAAAAAGTCTGGCTAGTGAATTCCAAATAACGACTCGACGACCGATACGGTGGATTAGTACCCATCGACGAGTAGAAGAGCATTCCTTAGATCCAAGTTGATTTGATAGTTAATTTTGGAGATCGAAGAAGAAAGCTGTTTGAAATTTGGTTTGTAGATTTACGACGTTCAAAACTATTTTATGAAAAAGAAAACTGAACTATAAAAGAAAAGGAGAATGAGTATGAACAAAGAAGGCTAGATAATAGCTATTTTAATAACTCGGCGACTTAAATAAAAATTTTCGAATAATTTAATGATAATTGTCGAAACCATTTTTTTGAAAAACGAGGTCGACTTTTATGTTTGAAAACGAAAAAATGGGAGTAGCCACCAATCCTTTTTTATGAGGTGGGATCGGGTCACCTCGAAAAGTGGTTGTTTTTTAATAAACGGTTTGATTTATTAAAACAACGATTTTGGTCCACGAAATCCAAAAAGACGGGTTCGGGAGTCAGTTACGCACGAGGAAGGATTAGCACCCTCGTAACGCCCAAAATTGGTACCTAGTTGATTACTTCGTATTTTTTAGTACCGAGAATTGAAAATCTTGAAGAGATTTAAAATATGATCATTTGTTAAAATATTGAAAGTTTTTCAAGAAAGGGGTATATTTTACATTAATCGAGAAAGAGAATTACGTCCCGTAATCCCAATACGAGAATAAACGCCAGAAAATTTACTTATTTGGAAGACATTTGATTATCTCGGTTTTAGAAAGAAATTACATTCCGTGAGTTAGAACACGATCTTTTCATAATTCTTGAAATTATTTTAAAAAAATTAAAACATTCGTTTGTTCGAATTTATTGAGAAAATCGAAAGCCTGTAAGTTAGGAAACGACTTTTCAAATCTCAAAATAGGAAAAATTGCTTATTTTAAAAACAAAATTTTCAATGTATCAAGTAAAATGTAATGCGATTTTATGGTAAAATGTGAAAATGAATTGCGGTGCTAACAGAATAATAAATGCTTTAGTACAAATGATAATAATAAAGACGAAAATAAAATAAACAAGCCAAAAAGAAAAAAAATAAGTAAAAAAACTAAAGTTGGAAACTAAAAAAAAACTAATATTAAACAAATAAATAAATAAATAGGGTGTAAAACAACTTAAAATAATACTAATAATAATAATGATGATATTAATAATAATATAATAAAAAATCTAAAGTTTTAAGATTATATATAAAAGGATATAAATGAACAAATAATAATAAGAATAATATAAGTGTAAAAAAAAAATAAGTAAATAAACCCCAAAAGAGAAATATGATAATAGTAATAATAATAATTAATTAATTAATTTAATAATATAATGACAATAATAATAAAAAAAGACAAAATTATGAGGCGCGAAATTCCATAGGAATTTATTAAGAAATTATTCCTTTCGCCCTTTAAACGCATTGTTTCCAGGACCGAATGGTCAAAGGACCAAAATAAAAACATAATAAAAGTTTATGGATAGATTTAAAAAAAGAAGAAATAATGAAATAAGGACCATATTAAAAACTCTTAAAAAGCGAAGGGATTAAAACAGGAAATAACCCATTTTACTTAAAAACGCGCGGATCCCATTGGTGTGGGTCGGGTCGGCCCGTTTCACATCAAAACGTCTTCGTTTAGCGTCTGGGGGTACTAATTCAAAATGGTGCCGTTTTTGTAATACTATTTAAATAAAAAAAAATTCAACATTTTCATTTCAGCCTATTTTCTATAAAAACGAAAAAAAAAAAAGAAAACTCTCTCAACTTTTCCTTTGCTGGCCGAACTTCGGTCATTCCTCTGACGTCGTCCACCGCCGTATGGCGGCCGGAGTACAAGGTAAAATTTTTTCTCTCTTTTTTTTTATACTTTTGATATATTTGTGTATATATATATATATATATATATAAACTGTTTTTTAAAGAAAATATAGATGTATATATATATTTTTGAAGGAGAAAAATAAAGAAAAAATAAATAAAAAAGATTTTAGCACCTTTGAACTTTGTTTTCTCTTCCACTACTTGCTGTTTTTTTTAATTATTTGGTATGCTTGAATTTTTTTTTTAAATACAGAGAGATTACAATGTTCTTGCTTGGCTTTTTATAGCCAGTTTTACACGATTTTTCTTTTATTTCTTGTGTTTGCTGTCTTTTCTCATTGATGTTTTGCAGGTGGTAATGTAATTGGAGACGTGACAAGGGTGGTGGCCAGTAGGCTGGTGACAGAGGCAGTTGGTCAGAAGGCAGACCTAGGTGCGCCGCACCTAGGGTTTAATTTCTATTAATTTTGGTTTCTATTGGGCTAGGTTTTTTTTATTTTTTGGGCTTTGTTTTATTGGGTTTAGAATGGGGTTGCAATGGGTTTTAGTGGTGGTTTTATTTTATCTGGGTTGGGGTATGTTTCGGTCTTGCAATTGGTTTTGGTTTTGGGGTTCTACTTATGGGTTGGGCAAATTAGGCTAATTATAATAATTTTGTAATTTTTTGAAGTTGAGTGATTAAAACGTAAACTTACTAATAATTTAGTGATATTAAATATAGTTTTTTTTAAAAAAAAAAATCAGGTAATAAGAATGGTGAGGAAACTTAGAAAATAAGATAAAATAAAACCAAAAAATTATTTAGTTAAATACAATTAAGAGTTAATAAAAAAACATGATGTAAGGGATTAATCGAGAAAAAAATTGATGTAATAAATTTTCGAATTGAGGCTTACTTCTATTAATATTTATTATTGTAATAATTAGGAAGGCGTGAATTTGCACGTGTTTAATTACATTTTTTCTTTAAATCTTAAAGGTGGGGAGAGATTATGAGTCGAAATAGGATTTGAATTAAAAAATAAGTATTTAAAATTCTTAAAAGAATAATAACAAAACAAAAAAGTTCAATGTTTTTAAGAAATAACAATGTACTTTTAACCTTTTTTATTATAATTTATAAATTTAAGCCATAAGCAATATAAAATTTATTTTGATGGAATCAATTTAATTTAATTTATAAATCATTTAAATATATTATAATGAAAATTTTCAAAAAAATTGGACTTTATGATAAATTTCAAAAAAATTTGAGGGCTTAATAAAACTTTTGTCAAACTTAGAGGAACGAAATCAGGAGTTTCATTTTTTTGGAGACATAAAGAAATTTTTAAAAGTTTAATAAAAATTTTCAAAAATTTTGAGGGGCTTAATAAAAAATTTTAAAACTTATAAGAGGTAGAATGAAATTTTCCCAAAATTTAGAGGGCCATGACCCGAACTTCGAGAAATTATATCATAACCCTTCTACATGTCATTTTTGCATGTAAGCATTACTTTTTCTTTTTGTTACCATAATCATTAAAAATATAGAAAAAGAGATACATAAATGTGTATTCACATGTATATTTCTATCAATTTTTTTTTAAAAAAATTTATGAAAAAATATGTATTTTTTATTGTTTATATTCGTGGTTCATGGTTATCTTTTCAACAATATTATCTTCAAAATTATTTTTTAATATTTTTTATGAATCTAGTTACACTTTTGATAACATATATTCAATATAATTTTATAGAGAGTTATACATCTTAAAAACCCGAAAATTAGTAAACCTAGTTTATCAACTAATGTTGATGTGATGTGATAAAATATTTTTTCATGTTATCAATTCAAATTTACTAATCACATCATAAATAATGGAAATACTAAATCCAAAAGGACTAAAGTTTAAAATCAATTTTTTTTCTTTTATAATAGAATCTCAAATTCACACTCCCATTTAAAATCGATCCCACGACCTTGGGATATGGTGAACACCCTTAACTAATAGATCAAAATTGGGCCCATATATTGATCACGTAAATTATAAAAAAAAAAATACTACTTTAAAAAGTTTAAATTAGAAAAAAAAACATTTTAAGAAAATTTATAATCAACCCCTCAAATCCCTAACAAATATTTTTAAAAAATAAAAAAAAATGAAAATCTCGGTTGTAAGATTAAAAAGTTACCATCATGGGTAAAATTATATAGTCAAACAAAAAAAAAAACCAAATAGTTTGGATAGTCAAATAAAATTAGGTATGGATTAGAACTCTCTCTCTCTCTCTCTCTATATATATATATATATATATATATATAAATAGGCACTAACTTATTCATACTAGAGTTTTTCGTTAACAAATTTGCCATTGTTGAAATAAGTTTTGAAGAATCGAAGATGTCCGAGTTAAAGGGTAAAGAGAAAGTTGATAATGGTGATCATTCATGGCTGGAGTTGTTGCTCAAGTTTGTAGCTTGTCTAGTCACGAAGATGGAGAACAAGATGATTGAGAAAAAGGAAAACAAGATTACTTGATTAGCAAGCAAAAGAAACGAAAGACGAGCGGCAACAGTAAGAAGAAGCAAAAAACAAACAACATTAATAATCAAACAAAGAGACAAGATCTGGACAAGTTTATGGAATTGGGTTTGAAAACACCTTCGGATATGCCACAAGTATTCAAGGATTGCATTAAAGACTTGGGTGGGAGTGAAATAAAGCTAGTTATTCAAAAGTTTCTTCAAGTTACTGATTTGAGGTCTTAACAAAATCGTTTGTGAATGTCCTTGAAACAAATTAGGAGTCCATTCCTAAATGAAGATGAAGAGAGAATGCTTAATGCCAAAAGACAAATGGTAGTAACTTTTGTAGAACCATGCCATAGTGTATCTACGGTGAACTTGGCTAAGTGGAACATCGGATCGAGCCTGTCATATTATAAATGGAGATTACAGTAAGGTGTTGAAGAACAACAGGGATAGTCTGAAGCCAAACGCAGTGGTTCAAATTTGGTCGTTTCGTGTCCAACCAAATTCACAGTTCAATTTTGCCTTGATCAAAGTTATAGACGGAGAAAATGGTCAAGTCATTGATTAAGGATACACCCAACTTGCTAGATATATCAATTAGAGGTGTAATGACCCATTTTTGCCTGGGCCCAAAACTAAATAAATAAAACCCAAAAAAAATAAAAATAAATAGTTCATAGTCCAATTACATGCCAAGCCCAAATTTACAAGGCCCAAACAGCCCAAAATTAAAAAATCCTAAAGGCCAAATGGCCCAACAACCTAAACTCATTTTCAGAAGCCCGAGCCCCTCTTCGCGACACACCTTTCTGTCAGCTTGCTCGTGTCCCGAGGTCTGCCACCACTGCTCCTCTGCCACCACCTCTGTTGACCTCGCCAATGCCTGCAAAAAAGGACAAAGGAAGAAGACAGAAAAACAAAAGAATAGTAGCAGAAATAGTAGCAAAAAAATGTAAAAAATAATATGTATTCGGCTATATAGCCACAAGAACTTCAATGTAATGGAAGGGGATTTTTTTTCTTTTGAAATACAAAAAAAAAAAAAAACACAGACATTTATTAATAAAAAAAACAGTGAGAAGGTGATTTTTTGACTCCTGTTTTAAAATTTTGTTTTATTTTACTTTATTTTTCACTTTTTTCATATACGAAAATAATAAATAAGAAAAAAAAAAGGGAGAAGAAAACTCACCGGGTGTTCGGGCCTTCGACGTCGTGAAGCCAAGGTAGTCACCTCCGAGGATAGGTGACCGAAAACCGAAAGGTTTCTTGAGTTTTCGGGCATTTTCATTAATATTTTAGGGATTTTGGGCTTGGATTTGGGTTTAGGAAGGTTGAAGGGGCTATTCGGGAAGTTTTGGTTTTTTCGGCCATCGCGGACGGCCGCGCTGTCGCCAGTGACCGGCACGTCGACCGGTGATCGAACTTAGGCTGGACCGGAGAGAAAGAAGAGAGAAGGGAGAAGATCTTTTGTTTTTTTTCTGTTCAGGGAAAGAAGAAATGAGTTTTTTTTTTTTATTTTTAAAATTGACTTATATAGGGAAAGCAAAACGGAGTCGTTTTGCTTAAGGCCTTTAAGTGCCAAAACAGCGTCGTTTTGCCCTTAACTGACCCGATCTGACCCGACCTACCTCAGGATCCGTTTGTTTTTAAGTAGAATGACTATTTGCGCTTTTGGCCCTTCGGCTTTTTCACATTTCTTCAATTTAGTCCTAATTTCGTATTTCTTTTAATTTATAAATATCACCCTTAATTTTGTTCCGTTTTCAGTTTAGTCCTCGGCTTTGCTAGAAGGACACGTGTCCCAAAGATTGGGATATTTTCTTATTCAGTCCTCGCGTGTTTTCGGGCTTGTCATTTTAGTCCATGTTCCTCCTTTTTATTTTAATTTATTGCGATTTTAGCCCCCTTAATTTTATTTCAATTTCAATATAGTCTATTGATTAATTTATTTTGTTATTTACTCATTAATTTGTCCAGTATTCTTTCTTCTTTATTTTATATCTATTATTTATCATTCCTTCCTTTCTTAAATACTTAAATTTTATATTTGTTCTTTGCTAATCTATTTTTTTATATTTTTATTTTATTTTTTCTTTTACTTTTATAATCCTTAAATTTAATATTATATACATGTGTTCTATTTACTTATTTATTATTTTATTAATATTATTACCGTAATTATATTTTCTTTTATGACTTATTTATTTACTATTATTGTTATATTTCTACCTATATTTATTTACTTAAGTTTTATTAAATACATTTATTTTATTATATCAATTATTATTTATTTATGTATCCTTTTCTATAATTTTAAAGTTTTTTATTACATTATTATTATTAATACCATCATTATTATTGTTAATATGATTTCCTAATATGTTTTTAACTATATTTGTTTATTTATTTATTTAATATTTCTTTTAGTTACAAACTTTTAGTCTTTACTTATTATTTTCCTTTTTATTTTGGCTCGTTTATGTTATTTTATTTTTCATCCATATAACTGCCATTGCATATTTGTTGTCTCATTACTTTAAACACATCGTCATTTCGCTTATTCGTGTTATCACTCTATTATTATTCCAATCATGTCGCGAGCCAAGTTTAAATATTCATTCTCTACATTATAACCCAAATAAAATAAATATGCATAGTTTTAAACATTGCATGTATATTTATTCAAGAACTTTTCAAAGTAAGCATTGTTTCGTATTTGGAGATTCGAAAAATTGTTTCCTAACTTACGTGGTTTCGATTTTCTCGATAAATCCGAGTAAACGAACTTTTTAAAGCATGAATTTTGAACATTCTCGGGAATTAGGGAAAATCGTGTCTTAACTTACGGAATACGATTTCTCTCTAAAACCAAGATAATCGAATGTCTTTCAAAATAAAAAAATTTTCGGTATTTATTCTCGTTTCGAGATTTAAGACATTGTATCCTAACTTATGGGACGTAATTTTATTTCTTGACTAATGTGAAATATGCCCTATTCTCGAAAATTCTCGATTTTATAACAAAGGATCGTATTTTAAAATTTCTTCAAATTTTCAATTTTCGACACTAAAGACATCAATTAATCAACAAGGTATCAATTTTGGGCGTATCGAGGGTGCTAATCCTTCCTCGTGCGTAACCGACTCCCGAACCCATTTTCTGGATTTCATAGACCAAATATCTATCGTTTTAGTAAATTTAAATTTTTATTAAAATGACTGAATTACGAGGTGACCCGATCACACATCATCAAAAAAAGATTGGTGGCGACTCCCTTTTTCGTTTTTAAATAAAAGTCGACCTTTTTTCAAAAAAGAAATGGTTTCGACAAGAGGCGTTAATGATTATTTTTTTCAAAAATAATTTATAAAAAGTATAGAAAATAAAAAAAAACAATTAATATATAAATCAAAATTTTAATATTAAATATTATTATTAGAAATCAAATTGAATAGTATAAAAGTTTTCACACAGAAGTATCTATTATAATCATTTTATTATATATTAACTTTTAAATTAATAAAAAGATATTACAAAAAAAAATTACAATTAAAGTTTTTTTGTTTTTATTGAAAATGACTTAATTACAGTTGATAAATTATCAACTTCGAGGGGTTTGTGTCATTTAACAAAACCGATTATCTGTTTTTAATTAATTCTATTTCTCTAATGAAATACAATTAAATTATCCAACAAAATAAAATACAGGTCCCTATCACAGCTTTTTTTTTTTTTTTTTTTACCTTTTTATTGAGAAATTTTATAAATAGAACAATAAAAATTAAAGGGGAACAAAATTTCAATGAAAAGAAGAAAAAAAGATTAAAAACAAAACCCATAACCTGATATAGCGCACAAGGTATTAAATTTCAATAAAAAGAAAATCGCAGGGACATAAAGGGAAAGTTAGAAAAATGAAACTCTAGGGGAGCATATGCGCAATTTAATTTACCAAGGCAGGTGAATTGTTGTATGTTTTTGTGGGTCAAACCCCCATTTTGAAACTTCTTCGACTCTAGTTGACCCTACAACCAGATTGCAACGTGAAAATGCTGTGAAAGTTGCTAACAAAAGGCGACGTTGAGAAGAGCATGAAAGAGCATTACTTTTACATGAATGTAATTGATAGTAGTGGTAATAATGCTTGGATGTTTCTATGCTTCATTCAGCAACAAATGATCAGTGATGATGAATATCAAGTGGTTGGCTCAAATTCGCTATGAAATAATATGTTAAAGTTGGTGGTATAATTTTTCTTATGTTTTGAAGTTAATGCTAAATGGCTCTACGCAATTTAGATTTTAGGTACAAAGGAAAACCGGATTACTTGGTTAAGATATTTGAGCTACTGTTGATTATTCGAAATAAAATTGATTTATTATTATTATTATTTCCATACTTGAATTTGATATTTGAATTAATAAAAGCCTATTTTATTTCGTTAGGAAGTTAGGCTATATTGTTTTGTTGGATTCAAGAGAAATCATAAATTTTATTAACAATCCATGAAAATAAGTAGATTTAAGGTTTAATTTAAAGGAATGAGTTATGACAATGAAATGTAGTGTTCACTAATTGAGCGAGAAATTGGTCAATTGATTAATGAATAATTATATAAGGTTTCAATTGCCTCTTTCTTAAAAAGACCATATGTATTAAGTTGGAGTTTGTACTACTCTTAATTATATTTCAGAATTCACCACAATTTGCAAGCATGGAAGATCAACAACCATTGTTAAGTAAATATTATATCAATAAATTAATTGGTTCACATTTCGTTAGGGATTTAGGGTATAGACTTAAAAAAAAGACACATTATACATTATCAATGAAATTAAGTTGACGAAAAGTAGTGTTTGTTCACTAATTGAGTAGAAAGTTAAGTAAATTCACTCGCATGTATGTAAATAAAGGAAAATGTAAGAAAATTCCCAAAGCCCCATTGAAGGAAAACAAAAGAATAATGAAGAAAACCCTCTAATAAAATTTACACTTTTACAAGCTTTGTTGAATCACATCCCCATGTGATATTTATTCATTGTCAACATTTAATCTCACTTTTCCCATTTTTTTCAATATGAGCATCTTCCGAATTTTGCTTTAACAATCTTTGTGTGATCTTGTGTATCGAACCGTGTCGAATCACTTGGATTCTGAATCAATTCAATGGTAACTTATGGTTCCAAATCCATTTTTGGAGCACTTGTTACAATTACATCTTCCACAATGAGGAAGATCGTATCTTCCCCTATCATCTCATGAAACTTTGATGCATGGAACTTGTCAACCACAACTAGCCCTGGATTTGCCAAAACAAGCTGGAAAAAGAATGTATTGTGATGCATGAACAATAGTAATTAGTTTAATGTATGGCACATATGATGTATGATGCATGAACAGTAGTACTTAGTTAAAGTATGCATGTCATAGATGATTCAAAAAGAACATATAATTCATGGACAATTGTACTTGGCTTAATGTATGGCATGTTGATGCATGAACAATAGTACTTAGTTTAATGTGCGGCACGTATGGTGCAAAAAGAATGTATGATGTATGATGCATGAACAATAGTACTCAGTTTAATGTATGGCATGTATGATGCATGATCAATAGTACTTAGTTAAAAACATGTATGGCATGGATGCCATTACAAACCTTTTGAGTTTAATCTTGATGTATGTTACCTTAACATCTCTCTTCTCAAGGCTTCTAAATAACTCTTCTATTGCATGTATGCCACTAGTGTCAATGTCAGTAACAACTAAAAAAGAATGTATAAAGTAAGTGACAGTTCGATGAACCCGGAAAATGAAAAATAGAAGATAGCTTACGTGACATTTCGACGATGAGATACTGGACTCCGGGTTGGGAACTTTCTTTTAGTTATTCTTCTTCATCAGCCAGCCATGTCAAAATCATGCAAGAAGTTTGCAGTTTGCCAATGTCTATACATCCTTTTTATTACTTCATGTATGTGGAAAAGCTAACCTTTCTTTTACATAGTTGGAGTAGGAAAAGTAAATGGCAGAATCAACTCTAACAATGAGTATGCCAGGAACTTTCGTTGCAGCTGGATATTGAAGGATGTTTCTATAAACGGTAGTCCTCGGGATTTTTTCGAGAACCGCGGGTCGAGGTCTTGTAACTTGTAAGAGGATTTTTGAGAACTATACCGAGACATGTTGCGATAACAACATGGATCATTTAGGTGGATATGTATGGCTAATTAATAAAAAAAACTTAGAATATTGATAAGCTATAAAAGTAACATATTTTAATCTCATTCTTAATGCGTTTTTGGATGATTAATTATGAAAATTAGTGAATTTGATGCTCCTAATCCTTTAAATTCATGTTTCTATACTTAGGAGAGCATTTGGGAGCGAAAGGAGCAAAAACAAGCCAAAATCAAACAAATAGAGCTATTTTCAATATCCACATGGCTTGGGCATTTCCACATGGGCTGGACACACGCCCATGTGCCAGTCCGTATTGATTTTGCACCCTGCTTTCCAAATACGTGGAAAAACCTAATTTTTAGGTTTCATGAGCATTCAAAAGTCTATAAATATCAATTGGAAAAAGACATGAGGGAGCAATCAGAGAAGATAGAAGAAAACACTCGAAGAATGCCATTGGAACCAACTCGAAAGCGAATCTCCATCAAGATTGAAGATCTCCCTTTAATTTATTTTGAAGTTTTATTGAGTTTCTTTATGCCTTGTGGTTATTCTGACTTTGAGATGATCCTATTCAAGATTATGAACTATTCCCTAGATACCTAGGGAAGATGAAATCTATGATGAATTCTTTTATTTAATTTTTTTTTTTACGCAATAAATACTTGATTCTCGTTTTTAATTATGTATGCTTATTTCTTGTTTTAATATTTTTGAGATATTAATTCATGTTTAATGTGCTTATTTTAGTTGAGGAAAAGTCCCTATTAAAGAGTAGGTCTAGCATAATTGAGTAGAGTTGCATGCAATCCTAGAAATAGGACGACATAAATCTACCAGATTATAGTCAAATATAATAAGGGAATCCATAGATCGAGTTAATGCGACAATAGGAGTTTTAATTAGAAAGAGATTTCAATTAATCAACCTAGAGTTAGTTGTTCTTACTCTCGAAAGAGATATTAACATAATTTAGGGATTTCTACGAATAAAGAAACAAGTGAATAAATCGTTTAATTCAGATTCATAATAAAATGTGAAGTCTAGGTGGATTCTTTCCTGGGTATTGTCTATCTCATTGGTTAATATTCAATTATTTCTTTGACTCATTCTCTGTTGCGTTCTTAGTTAAATTAGTTTAGTAAATTTAGATTAAAACACATCATCCAAATTATCGGCTAAATAATAGAAAAATAGTAATTACTAATTGATAAACCATAATATGAACATATTTTAATCCCACATTGAGCATACTTTTGGATGATTTAAGCCTTGAATTGTGTAATTTAGTGCTCTTAATCCTTTGTTTTCATGTTTTATACTCAGAAGAGCACCGGAGGATGAAAAGAACGAGAAACGGGCCCAAAACAGAGTAAATGGGCCATATCACGAAATCAACACGGCCTGGGCCCAAGACCACACGGCCGTGCCTCCTTAACAGACTCGAACATGGCCTGGCCACGATTCACACGGGCGCGTGCCATGGGCATGTCCCTGATGTGAGAAAGAAGTGTTCCATTCAGATTAGGGTACTTAGAGGCAAAGAAAGCCATTCCAAAAGCCTATATAAACACCCTAGAGGCCAACCTTCAGGGGGCGTCCAGCTAGGCCAAAGAGCCAAGCCAGAGGTGTCAGAATTGTGGAATTTACTCAAAGAAAGCCAGTTGATTCATCTCAAGAAGCCGGAATCATACTCAAGACAGAGGATCTCTCCTTTAATTCCTTCAGGGGGTTTTAGGGATTTCTTATGTTTTGTTTTATCTTTTCTTCTGAGATGTTTTCTTTTATTATTATGAACTAAACCCTCAGATACTTGAGGGGGATGAAACCTAAGATGAATCTTGTAATCGTTTGCTGAACTATATGATAAATATTTGACTTGTTCTTAATTATGTGTTCTTAAGTCTTGTGTTGATATTTCCAGGATATTAATTCAAGTGTGATGTGCTTAGGTGGAGGAGCAAAAGACCCTGCCTAAGAGTAGGTCCAACATAGTTAAGTGGTGTTGCTTGCGCGCCTAGAGATAGGGTGACGAAAACCTGCCGGATTAGGGTCAAACCTAATATGGGAGTCCATAGATCGAGTTAATGCAATTCTAGGGGTTTTAATTAGAAAGAGATTTCAATTAATCAACCTAGGGTTAGACGTAAATAGCCTCGAAAGAGGTATTAATATAACTTAGGGAATCCTACGGATCAAGTCAAGTGAATAAATCGTCTGGTTCAGAGTTAGATAACAAGTGAAGTCTAGGTGGATTCTTCCTCGGGTATTGTCTTAATCAATTGGTTTTTCCCAAATTTATTTTCCCCAATTCATTCTCTTTGTCTTTGCATCTTTAGCTTAGTTGTTAGTTAATTTAGATAAAAATTCCTTTAATTCTTAGGCTAGATAATAAAAAGAAAGTTAGTATTAGTACTTTTGGTTCCTTTGGGTTCGACAATCCGGTCTTGCCTTAATTATACTATTGTTCGATAGGTGCTCTTGCCTCAAATCGTTGTCACAGTTAGTTTCCAGGTTCGATCATTCTTTTTATAAATTTTTAAGACTCTAACATCGCATAAAACAACGATCAAGTTTTTGGCGCCGTTGCCGGGGAACTAAAATATTAAGAAAGCTTAATTTTTATTACTTTAGCCATTTTTATTTTTTTATTTTTTTGCAATTTACTTTTTTTTTTAACTTTGTTAATCTTCTTTCTTTTATTCCTTTCAGGTACCTCTAGTTTATGACTAGAAGGAACCCGACAGGACCCCTAATTTATGGCAGTGATATTGAAGGTACTGTTCGTAGAAATCGTAGAGAAATAAGGCAGAGCTTAAACTATATAGAAGAAGAGTAAAAAGTCGAAGCTAATACCACCGAAGAGATGGCTGAGAACAATCCGCTACCCCCAGAAGCGGCCGAACATCATGCTCCTCGAACTATGTATGATTATGCTAAACCTAATTTAACAGGAACTGAGTCAAGTATTGTTAGGCCTACTATTGCTGCAAATAATTTTGAACTGAAACCTAACACTATACAGATGATACAACAGTTTGTTCAGTTTGATGGTTAGCAGGATGAGGATCCTAACACACACTTAGCGAATTTTCTAGAATTCTGTGATACCTTCAAAATAAATGGCGTTTCTGATGATGCCATGCGTCTTCGGTTATTTCCCTTTTCTTTGAGGAATAAAGCCAAACAGTGGTTGCATTCTCTTCCACGAGGAACAATCACTACATGGGATCAAATGAACGAGAAATTTTTATTAAAATATTTTTCGCAGGCCAAAACAGCTAAGTTAAGGAATGATATATCTTCTTTTGTGTAGATGGATTTAGAGACACTTTACGATGCATGGGAGAGATACAAAGATTTGTTGAAGAGGTGCCTACACCATGGATTACTTTTGTGGCTACAGGTCCAAACTTTCTACAACAGTGTGAACCCCTCAACAAGGAAATTAATCTATTTAGCAGCCGGTGGAACTCTGAATAACAAAACTCCTGAAGCAGCCTATGAGTTTATAGAAGAGATGTCATTGAATAACTATCAGTGGCAAGTTACAAGGACAAGGCCAGCAAAAGCAGCCGAAGTTTTCAACCTCGACGTAGTAACCTTACTATCAAATCAGGTAGACATGCTAAATAAAAAGATTGATGGTTTGTGTTCCTCGCAGGTACATCCAGTTATGCAATGTGAGACAAGTGGAGGCGTGGCAAATCCTGAGTACCCACCCTACGGATAGGGCATGGAGAGCAAACAAATGAACTATATGGGTAACAATTTTCGATCTAACAATAACCCTTATAGTAATACTTATAATCCAGGTTGGAAGAACCACCCCAATTTCTCATGGGGTGGTCAAGGAAATCAAAGGCAACAACCACCCCAAAACTTTCAACAACAGCCCTACCCACAGGAAACGAAACCGAACCTCGAAGAGATGCTGACAAAATTCATAGTAGTCATAGAAACACGTTTCCAGAATACTGAGACGACACTTAAAAATCAACAAGCATCGATTCAAGGGATCGAGAATCAGTTAGGGCAGCTTGCTAAGCTGATCTCTGAAAGACCACAAGGAAGCCTACCGAGCAATACCGAGACTAACCCAAAGGAGCAAATTCAAGCCATAATAGCTTAAGATAGTGAAGGGTTAGACGAGCCCAATTTAAGGCAAGAGAATGTGGAAGAAGAAGGTAAGGTTGAGGTAAATAATAAGCCAAAACCAGTAATCAAAGAGTACCAAACTCGCATACCATATCCCGAAGCAATAAAGAGAGACGACACAGAGGAACAGTTCGGTAAGTTCCTTAAACTTTTAAAGAAATTACATATTAACTTACCATTTCTTGAAGCTCTTCCGCAGATGCCAGATTCTAGGAAATTTTTAAAGAAGCTATTGATAAATAAGCGGAAGATAGACGAAGAATCACATGTGGAACTGAATGTAGTGTGCTCAGCAATGTTGCAAAATAGACTACCACGAAAATTAAAAGATCTAAGGAGTTTTACAATTCCATGCTTAATTGGTAGTTTATCTATTGATAATGCGTTAGCTGATTTAGGGGCAAGCATAAATGTCATGCCTTATAAAATGTTTAAACAACTAGGTCTAGGGAAGCCCAAACAAACTAGGATGAGCATTCAATTAGCTGATAAAACTGTTAGAATTCCTAGGGGTATAATCGAAGATGTACTCGTAAAAATTAATAAATTCTTATTCCCAGTAGACTTTGTCGTTTTAGACATGGATGAGGACAACACGATCCCTCTAATTTTAGGATGACCATTTTTAGCAACTGCCAAGACTAAAATTGATGTCAACGCAGGTGAACTCATACTCTGTGTAGGTGATGAGACAGTCACTCTTCAAGCTCTCGATTTAGCTGGGACATCGAGTTATCAAGGTGAGAAAATAAATTCTATTGATAACCATTCGGTTAACCCTTCTTTTCAGGAAGCACCACAAAAGAACACAACTGAACCCGATCCTAAACCCCGTGCCAACAAAGAAATAACTCATGAGGAACAAAGGATTCAGAGCGACGAACTAGAAGAGTGGAAGACACATTTCAAAGAAAAACTAGGGATACACGAAGTAGAACCAAAGCCATTCTACGAGACAGACAAGTTCAAAATTGGAGATCAGGTATTGATAGAAAAAGCAGACCCACGAATACCTCCTCCTGATCCTAACACAAACAAAGAAATCCCTTTTAAGGTAATCAATGTTTTTCCATACGGAACAGTTGAGGTAAGTAATCCTATGTTTGGCACTTTGAAAATAAACGCTACTCGTCTTAAACTTTATCATGATAATAGAACTGCAAGCATGAGGAAGGACTTTCAACTCCTCAAACCACCATGAATATGCGAATGAGAGGTAAGTCTAGCTTAAGACTATAAACGAGCGCTTCTCGGGAGGCAACACGAGCATTAACCCCATTTTATTTTTACATTTTTATTTATTTATTTATTTTCTTTACTTTTATTTTTTTTCTTTAGCACCTGAATATAAACTGACCAAAAATGCAGATTCATAAGCCACACGGCCTTGCACACGGTCGTGGCCGTGGCCGTGTGGATACACTGAATCTCTGTACTGACATGACAGAGATGGTATGAGTCAGAACGAATCATATCCTCGAGTCACGGACTCCAACTACCACGCCACGACCGTGTGAGGCAGCCGTGGCCGACACTGTTAGATCATACACGGGCGTGGCGACCTGAACATGGGCATGGAGAAAACGAACGATGCTCAACACGGTCGTGCGAGAAAGCACGAGGCCCCAAAAATTCTATTTAACCCACCCCCACCCCTCCTTTTTCTCACCTACCCCCCATCTCTTTTTTTTCATCACATCCTTCAGACCACTTCCCTTCCATACTCTTTCTCTTTAGTCCTCCATCTAACTCTTGAGCTACACCACACCTATGTCGAAGAAGCGGAAGGATCCAAGCACAGTCTCCCTTAGGGAGACCGATCTACATAAGTTCATGCCAGCCGCTTCATCCACTCGACAAGCTAAGGGTCTTTGAGACCATTTAGCTTTTGTTTTACTTTTTTCTTCTCCTTTATTTTCCTTTTCCTTAGTTTTCTTTTACTTAGTTTAATATATTTTCTTTTGTTTTCTTTGAATTAGGTTCTAAAGGCTACTAGGGAATCACCATGACCACGACCATAGCCATGAGCCCACAGCCTTAGAAATAACACCCACCTCGCGAACCATCCAACAATACGGACTTTTTAGTCCATTCATCTTTTCTTTTATTTTTATTTCAATTTTTACATTATTTCTCTTTATCTTTCTTGTCTTTTAATATATATTTAGTATACTTTAAATCATTCTTATTATATCCTGGCTAATTCTCTACGAGCTTCCCAATTTCTTCATCTAGCGCAGTATCATCATCAAGGACGACCCCTCCAAACGTATTTTTCACATCCTCCAAGGATTTCATCCATAATTCAGGAAGTTTCACTTCTCTCCCTATCTTTTGATTATTATATTACTATTATCTATCTTTGTACATTGAGGGCAATGTACATCTTAAGTGTGGGGGGGTTAACTATAGTATTATTTGAAAATCCCTGAATTATGCCTTATTCTAAAGTAAGTTTCTCATATTATGATTAGAATGAAATTTCCATGATTTGTGATTTTTATTAATATGTTTTGGATTAAGTCATTGATAATTGTGCATTGATGACTAAATTTGAAGGATACTAGAGAATCAAGCATGATAAGTCTATTTTTTAGAAATTAAATTTTTTTCTAGGTTGTCTACCTAAATCTGAATGTTACCTTGAAGTTTGAAATTTAAGAGGTTGACATCAAAAACCCATAATTTTTGTGAGATTTTGAGCTTTTTAGAGCATACATTCTTTCGTGCTCACTTTTTATTATGAGTGTGTCAACATTGATTTGTTATTCTAGAACTTGCTTCGATTATACATGTTAAGACCACATCATTGATTTGATATACAGAGATGATAAAGGCACTTAGGATTTAACCCACTTACTCCACTAAAAGCCTACTTTAAAATTAACCCCTAGTGAACCCCGTTGATCCTAACAACCCCTTTTTATTGACTCACCCACTAATATTACCCCAAAACCCTTTGTATTTGTTATCACCATTCCTTTTGACTACCCTTATATCGAGATTTGAATTGATCAGTTGCCTAATTATTTTGTTCCAGTAGTTGAATTCATGCTTTATTATTGAATTTTTCTTAAAAAAAAAAGAGAAGAAAATTTCGAAATATATTCATTATTAGTTCTATGAGCTTATACATGTAAATTCCAAATCTTGAAAAAGAAGCTCGTTTTATTAGTTTACAGTTAATATAATTATTCATTATTAGTTCGTTGTTTATAGTTAGGTAATTTGTCAAGTCAATCTCGATTCTAACCTTCTAATTCAGCCTTTATCCACACCCTTAACCTAAGCCCCATTACAACCCTTTTTAAAGACCTTTTGTAACAGCCCGACTTTGATCATAATCGAAATAGTAGTTTTGGGACCACAAATCCGAGTCTGAAAAATATTTTAAAACTATTTTCCTTATTTATTATGTGTGAATTTGCTTGTGTTAAATTTTCGTGACTTAATTTTATCGTTTAGGTGTCCGATTTAATAAAAGGACTTAATCGCGTAACATGAAAATTTGATGGTTAGTTGTTAAAGTGCTTAATTGTTGATGTCTTATTAATATGGAGGATTTGCATTGTAATTAGTCCTTTCTATACTTAGTGGACGGCATGTTTTTGTTTAAATGACTTTACTATATGAATTTTTATATTATAAAAGTTATTATTATTATTATTATATTATATTAACTCATTATAATAAAACATAAAATAAAGAAACATGCATGTTCATTTTTATTGTTATTACCGAAACTGAAAGAAAAAGAAAGAAAAAAGAACAAGTTACATTCGGCCTTGGTTTTGCTTGATTGAGGTATGTAATTTGTTAGTTTTTTATAATTTCTACGTTTTTGTGATCGTTGCTTCGATTACTACAAAGCCCATGTCCTAATTTTTGAATTTGATGATGATTTTGTGTTTTTCCATTGATGATAGGTTGTGATTTTTTTGTTTGATGATAAAATATTTGTAATATCCTAAATTAGGGGCTGCGCATTGTAGCCAAATTCACGAGTCGATAGGCTTTAAGAATTGTTTTGATGAGTTTTAGGGGTTAATTAAGCCCGAGGATAAAAAGGGACTATTTTGGAAAATTTTGAAAATTTGGGTCAAAAGTGAAAATTGGGGGAAGGAGGCCTTAAGTAAAAATTTTGTAAATTTGGGGCATATAAAATGCCTTGGCCGAGTGGCTTCTATGCGCCACTTAAGGGTCAGCACCAACAGGTCACTGGTTCGAGTCTTAGGCGCAGCAAAAGCTTTTTTTATTTTTGAAAAATAGCGCTGCTTTCAAGGAGGGTTTAAAACAAATTATTGGTGCGTCATTGCATGGAATTCGCACTGGCCGAGTGGTTAAAACACTTGCAGCAAGGAGGCCATCGCGAGGACTCGCGTTCGAGTCCCATTAGGGGCGCAGATGTTTTTATTTTTCGGCTCATAGCTTAAAGTGAGGAAGCCAGCGAAGTAAGGCTTAAAAGAATTTTCAATGCGTCAGATAGCATGAAATTCAAAGTAGCCGAGTGGTTAAGGATTGGGCTTAAGAACTGCATCAAAGGGGACTCGTGTTCGAGTCCTGGAGTTCGCACTTAAAGGATTCTATTTTATTTTTAGCGCTAAAATGCAGGGAGCCAAGGCAAGGATGGGTTAAAAGAATTTTCGAAGCATTATTGGCATGAAAGTCTTAGTAGCGGAATTGGCCGGAAGTATGGAGGATTCTCTCCAGGTCTCTGGTTCGAGACCTGGGGGCTGCAGTTTGGCCTTGTTCTATTTTGGCCGACGTGGGAAAGTTTTGCATGGCACATGCATACGTGAACAAGCTTCATGGGTGCTGTATTATTATTATTTTCTTTATTTTATTTTGCTTCTAGGTAGCATGGGCCAGCTTTAATTATTTTATTATTATTTAGTATTATTATTTTATTTATTATTATTATTTTATTATTATTATTATTATTACTATTTTATTTCTTAATTGCATGTGTCTGAAGTAGTTGTATTATTATTTATTACTTATTATTGTTATTATCATTAGTTTATGCAAATTAGGCATTTGGGAAGACATGCCCAAGATTCTTGAATTTTTTTTTTTTAGTTTTCTTTGCATGTGAAGCTTGGCCGTGAAGCATGGTTATTAATCCATTATTATTTTCTTTTTAAGATGTGTAAGGTGATGAAAGAAACAATAAACAATGAATTCTTTATTCCAATGGTAATGTGATATATATATATATATATATATATATATATATATATAATATTGTTATTTTTATCATTTTCTATGAAGCACATAGGAAAGGTGATAGAATATTGAATAAACAATAGCAAGAGAAAGGAAGCATGCGGCACATGGTTTGCTTCTTTGAGCATTTGGCTGGAAAGCACATGGACCCTTTTTGTTCTCTTTTTATTTTATTTGTTTGATTAGATAATGGAGGTAGATGAATTGGATTATTATATGGAATCAACAAGAGATTGGCAGAGGAAAGATAGGCATGCGGCTAATTCAATTTTTTTTTTAGTTTAAATTAGAGTTGATAAAAGAGATAGCATGTGGATTGAAAAATGGGGGATTTGTTTAAATTCAAATTGTGGCTTGTAGTGTTTCTAGGAGGTGGCCGACCTTGGGAAATTGTTAAGTCTTATTATATTTCTTTGTAAGGTGGAATAAGTGATGGGAAGGTGTTAAGAAATTTTGTTTATTTTCAAATGACATGGGGAGCAACGGCAGATGGGTCTTGGCTTTGGAGCATGCGGCATGGGTGGTTATTTTTTTATTTTTTTATTATTGTGTTTTTAGTTTAATTTATTATGGAAGAATGATGGAATAATAATAATTATTATTACTATTATTTCATGCAATTGGGTCTTAGCATTGGTATTAAAAATGCATGGCCGGCCATTAATTTTTTTTTAGTTGTTTTGTTAGTTTAAGAAAGGTGAAGAGAAATAAGATTAAACAATGGATAGTGGTGTTGAAATTGCAAAAAAGAAAGAGCATGCTTAGGGGGACTCCAAGGCCGGCTTTGTGCTTTGTTCTTGGCAAAAGAATTCTTTGAATTTTTTTTTAGTTGTTTCCCCCCCCCCCCCCATTTTTGAGCTTAGCCGAATAATGAATCCTTGAAGAACCTTCATTTCGGCCTTAAGTGTAAGAGAGGGATGCCAAAATTTCCTTGCTTTTATCCTTCTTTTTCTGTATTATGTTCTTAGCCGTGATCCATGCCATGCATTCTTCTTTTTCCACCTTGTGCATGGTTGAAGTAAGGCTTCTTGAGATGATATTTTGGCTTTGAAGTATGCTAGCATTTGAACCGAATTTTGTTCTCCTTTCTCTCTTTTTCTACCATTTTCTTTTGAGAAAAAGCTACCTAGTTTCGGCTTACACTCCCTTTTTGTCTATGACCGAAACCTTAAAGAACTTAAGACCATTTGTACTTTTGTTTTTATCTTCCTACTTATTTGGCCGAATCATCATCTTTCCAAAAGACCAGTCTTTACTCTCGATGTTAGCCGAATCTTGTGGTGAGTTTTAAAAGCTGAGGACTTGAAATTATTTCTCTTTTTGTGTGCCGAAATCCAATGTTTTAGGATGTGGCATAAGGTTGGCTAAGAGATGATAGTGTCATGAGTTGGTGTGTTCTTTTACATGTGTCATTATGAAGGTGCATTAAGAAATCTTCAAGGTTCGACCATTCAAGGAAATAGGAGCAAGCAGGTTCGGGATCGAAGTAAGTTAGGTATGTGGTAAGTACGATTTCGGTCAAGGGTCATTATTCTTGGTATAGTGTGATAGCCGATTTTAATACATGGTTTATGTAGGATTTTTGACTACTCGAAGGTCAAGTTTTAGTTCTCGGGCTTCAGTGAGGGGCAAAATCGTCAAATATTAAAGGAAAAGCTTTTGGGATTTGTGGAGATCAAGGTAAAGGGGTTTATAGTATTCGGCCAAGGGCCAATTTTATGGTTTTACGTGTTAAACCGATTCTAACAATATTTTATAGGACATTCGATGACTTCGAGAACAAATTGACAAGATCCAGTGATGTCTCGGGATCGAAATAAGCTAGGTATATAACCCTTGATATTCGGCCTAAGACCTTGTTATTGGTATTAAGTGTAACCGATTTCGGTTATGTGTTCTAGGGGCTAATCAATAAAAGAAATAACAGAAGCTTTCGGGATTTTAGTTGCTGTTAGATTCGATAAATCAGAGTCTAGCTAAAGTCAGGTGAGTCGATCGCGGAGACGGAGCCGGAGAGGACTCGAGGTGGCCATGCTTGTTCCTCGGTTTTGAAGTTTTATTTCGCACCATTAAAGTTTACTATTTGCTAAATTCGATTTGGTTGTAATATGGCCGCTTATTATTTTTATTATTATTCGTATGATTAAGTAGTTTTTACCTTATTTCTAACGAACTTATGAATCGATAAGCGAATCGGTAAAAACAACGTTTTCAAAATTAATACTCGTACGCGTTTTCAAAGACGTTACCATCGGGTAGCAAAATTTTACCAAGTTATCGATAACCCCGATACTTTTAAAAATCCAAAGGATCAAATGGTTTCAAAGGAAAAGAAAAAGTTTTCCACCCCATCGTGTTGATCAAACCAAACTATCTTAGTTTTAGCAAACATTGTTTTACAAATTCAGCAGTATTTTCAGATTTCCACTGTGAACACGAAACTTTAAAAACGTTTCAAAAAGCTTTTACTCCGTGACATACCAGATTCGGTCAGGACTTGTGGGCCGGGTTTGGGGTGTTACAAGTTGGTATCAGAGCCCGGTTCAAAACTCGGCTGCGGGGGCCCAAGGCCCAAAAATGTTTTCTTGATAGTCTTTTGTGGAATATTATGGAAATGGTTTGTTTCAAACAGCATGGCACCGATCCGCACGGGTAAGTACCTCTGACTGTTGAGGTGATACGAATATGTCTCTGTTTATGAGCATGAATGCGACTCTCTGTATTAGAATGATTCTCCGTATTAGAGTAGCGAACTTGAATTGAACCCTTGTGTGATCGAAAGAACCACTTCTAAATACTTTATTTCATAAAATTGTTCGCGATTAATTAGTGGAACACATTTTCTATTGCATAAAACTTTTAAGTCAGATCGCGCGATAAGAGATGAGTCCTAGAGGACATGATCGAGGCAAAATGGCCGGATCGGAACCCGTTAGATCGAGTCAAGGGTTGATAATAAGGTATCACCTCCACCACCAACCTTTTTGAGATGGTGGTTGGAGAGAGAGAAATATGATAGCTCGAAAATCTGTTCCCGAGTGACTTCGAGCCAATGGAGCGAAGTTGTTCCGTGGTGTATCCGGCGTGGCACCTAGTAAGGCTAAATATTAGTTGGAAGCAACCGAGCGAATTATAGATGAGCTCGATCTGAGCCCTGAGGAAAAAATGAAAGGAATGCCGGCGCTACTTCGCGATGAAGCGTATCAATGGTGGCTCATGGTTCAAGAGAGTGTCACAGCTAACGACCTCACTTGGGAGTATGTCAAGACGGCATACCAGAAGAAGTATGTCGACATGTACTACATCGATGCTCAGAGGAAGGCGTTTTAGGGCTGGTTCAAGGGAACAAGTCCGTGGCGGAATACGAAGCGAAATTCCTAAGGTTGAGCCGATATGCTCAAGGGGTAGTTGCTGCGGAGCATGAACGATGTGTCCGATTTGAGGACGGATTAAGGGACGACCTGAGATTGTTGATAGCTCCTCATCAGGAACGGGAGTTCGCGGTGTTAGTCGAAAAAGCTAAGGTAGCTGAAGGGATTAAGGACTCGATGAGTCAAAGCAGAGGTAAGGATAGGAACCGGGATAGGAGCTGTCCGTGTGCTCAGTGTGGAAGGTATCATGACGGCGAGTATTGGAACCGGAATTGAAGATGTTTTAGGTTTAAGTCTAAGTCTCATTTGATTAAGGACTGTCCTCAAGTGATGGATAGGGCGCGAAGTCAAGGACGCGGAATTTCAAGCTGAGATGTTAAAGGCTTGGATGCGAGGCCCGAGGATGTGATAGTAGGTGAGTTTCTTGTTATAGAATATCTTTCATTATATTGGTTTTATAAGATCAGTTCATACTTGCACTATTGGTGAAGTGCTTGAACATTGGATGTGAGTTTAGAAACTATGCTTAGAAGGTAAGATAGTTCGTGTTTGTATGCTAGTGGAGTATGGAACCTTGAATACGAATCTCTAGATATATATATGAAGGATGTGTTAATTTTATAGAATCAGAGTGCGCAGCTTAAGCATGGTGCGGTGAATTGGAATGTACTGACGTTCGGTTGTAAGCAATTTCGAGGACGAAATTGTTTTAAGGGGGGTAGATTTGTAATATCCTAAATTAGGGGCTGCGCATTGTAGCCAAATTCACGAGTCGATAGGCTTTAAGAATTGTTTTGATGAGTTTTAGGGGTTAATTAAGCCCGAGGATAAAAAGGGACTATTTTGGAAAATTTTGAAAATTTGGGTCAAAAGTGAAAATTGGGGGAAGGAGGCCTTAAGTAAAAATTTTGTAAATTTGGGGCATATAAAATGCCTTGGCCGAGTGGCTTCTATGCGCCACTTAAGGGTCAGCACCAACAGGTCACTGGTTCGAGTCTTAGGCGCAGCAAAAGCTTTTTTTATTTTTGAAAAATAGCGCTGCTTTCAAGGAGGGTTTAAAACAAATTATTGGTGCGTCATTGCATGGAATTCGCACTGGCCGAGTGGTTAAAACACTTGCAGCAAGGAGGCCATCGCGAGGACTCGCGTTCGAGTCCCATTAGGGGCGCAGATGTTTTATTTTTCGGCTCATAGCTTAAAGTGAGGAAGCCAGCGAAGTAAGGCTTAAAAGAATTTTCAATGCGTCAGATAGCATGAAATTCAAAGTAGCCGAGTGGTTAAGGATTGGGCTTAAGAACTGCATCAAAGGGGACTCGTGTTCGAGTCCTGGAGTTCGCACTTAAAGGATTCTATTTTATTTTAGCGCTAAAATGCAGGGAGCCAAGGCAAGGATGGGTTAAAAGAATTTTCGAAGCATTATTGGCATGAAAGTCTTAGTAGCGGAATTGGCCGGAAGTATGGAGGATTCTCTCCAGGTCTCTGGTTCGAGACCTGGGGGCTGCAGTTTGGCCTTGTTCTATTTTGGCCGACGTGGGAAAGTTTTGCATGGCACATGCATACGTGAACAAGCTTCATGGGTGCTGTATTATTATTATTTTCTTTATTTTATTTTGCTTCTAGGTAGCATGGGCCAGCTTTAATTATTTTATTATTATTTAGTATTATTATTTTATTTATTATTATTATTTTATTATTATTATTATTATTATTTTATTTCTTAATTGCATGTGTCTGAAGTAGTTGTATTATTATTTATTACTTATTATTGTTATTATCATTAGTTTATGCAAATTAGGCATTTGGGAAGACATGCCCAAGATTCTTGAATTTTTTTTTTTAGTTTTCTTTGCATGTGAAGCTTGGCCGTGAAGCATGGTTATTAATCCATTATTATTTTCTTTTTAAGATGTGTAAGGTGATGAAAGAAACAATAAACAATGAATTCTTTATTCCAATGGTAATGTGATATATATATATATATATATATATATATATATAATATTGTTATTTTTATCATTTTCTATGAAGCACATAGGAAAGGTGATAGAATATTGAATAAACAATAGCAAGAGAAAGGAAGCATGCGGCACATGGTTTGCTTCTTTGAGCATTTGGCTGGAAAGCACATGGACCCTTTTTGTTCTCTTTTTATTTTATTTGTTTGATTAGATAATGGAGGTAGATGAATTGGATTATTATATGGAATCAACAAGAGATTGGCAGAGGAAAGATAGGCATGCGGCTAATTCAATTTTTTTTTAGTTTAAATTAGAGTTGATAAAAGAGATAGCATGTGGATTGAAAAATGGGGGATTTGTTTAAATTCAAATTGTGGCTTGTAGTGTTTCTAGGAGGTGGCCGACCTTGGGAAATTGTTAAGTCTTATTATATTTCTTTGTAAGGTGGAATAAGTGATGGGAAGGTGTTAAGAAATTTTGTTTATTTTCAAATGACATGGGGAGCAACGGCAGATGGGTCTTGGCTTTGGAGCATGCGGCATGGGTGGTTATTTTTTTATTTTTTTATTATTGTGTTTTTAGTTTAATTTATTATGGAAGAATGATGGAATAATAATAATTATTATTACTATTATTTCATGCAATTGGGTCTTAGCATTGGTATTAAAAATGCATGGCCGGCCATTAATTTTTTTTTAGTTGTTTTGTTAGTTTAAGAAAGGTGAATAGAAATAAGATTAAACAATGGATAGTGGTGTTGAAATTGCAAAAAAGAAAGAGCATGCTTAGGGGGACTCCAAGGCCGGCTTTGTGCTTTGTTCTTGGCAAAAGAATTCTTTGAATTTTTTTTTAGTTGTTTCCCCCCCCCCCATTTTTGAGCTTAGCCGAATAATGAATCCTTGAAGAACCTTCATTTCGGCCTTAAGTGTAAGAGAGGGATGCCAAAATTTCCTTGCTTTTATCCTTCTTTTTCTGTATTATGTTCTTAGCCGTGATCCATGCCATGCATTCTTCTTTTTCCACCTTGTGCATGGTTGAAGTAAGGCTTCTTGAGATGATATTTTGGCTTTGAAGTATGCTAGCATTTGAACCGAATTTTGTTCTCCTTTCTCTCTTTTTCTACCATTTTCTTTTGAGAAAAAGCTACCTAGTTTCGGCTTACACTCCCTTTTTGTCTATGACCGAAACCTTAAAGAACTTAAGACCATTTGTACTTTTGTTTTTATCTTCCTACTTATTTGGCCGAATCATCATCTTTCCAAAAGACCAGTCTTTACTCTCGATGTTAGCCGAATCTTGTGGTGAGTTTTAAAAGCTGAGGACTTGAAATTATTTCTCTTTTGTGTGCCGAAATCCAATGTTTTAGGATGTGGCATAAGGTTGGCTAAGAGATGATAGTGTCATGAGTTGGTGTGTTCTTTTACATGTGTCATTATGAAGGTGCATTAAGAAATCTTCAAGGTTCGACCATTCAAGGAAATAGGAGCAAGCAGGTTCGGGATCGAAGTAAGTTAGGTATGTGGTAAGTACGATTTCGGTCAAGGGTCATTATTCTTGGTATAGTGTGATAGCCGATTTTAATACATGGTTTATGTAGGATTTTTGACTACTCGAAGGTCAAGTTTTAGTTCTCGGGCTTCAGTGAGGGGCAAAATCGTCAAATATTAAAGGAAAAGCTTTTGGGATTTGTGGAGATCAAGGTAAAGGGGTTTATAGTATTCGGCCAAGGGCCAATTTTATGGTTTTACGTGTTAAACCGATTCTAACAATATTTTATAGGACATTCGATGACTTCGAGAACAAATTGACAAGATCCAGTGATGTCTCGGGATCGAAATAAGCTAGGTATATAACCCTTGATATTCGGCCTAAGACCTTGTTATTGGTATTAAGTGTAACCGATTTCGGTTATGTGTTCTAGGGGCTAATCAATAAAAGAAATAACAGAAGCTTTCGGGATTTTAGTTGCTGTTAGATTCGATAAATCAGAGTCTAGCTAAAGTCAGGTGAGTCGATCGCGGAGACGGAGCCGGAGAGGACTCGAGGTGGCCATGCTTGTTCCTCGGTTTTGAAGTTTTATTTCGCACCATTAAAGTTTACTATTTGCTAAATTCGATTTGGTTGTAATATGGCCGCTTATTATTTTTATTATTATTCGTATGATTAAGTAGTTTTACCTTATTTCTAACGAACTTATGAATCGATAAGCGAATCGGTAAAAACAACGTTTTCAAAATTAATACTCGTACGCGTTTTCAAAGACGTTACCATCGGGTAGCAAAATTTTACCAAGTTATCGATAACCCCGATACTTTTAAAAATCCAAAGGATCAAATGGTTTCAAAGGAAAAGAAAAAGTTTTCCACCCCATCGTGTTGATCAAACCAAACTATCTTAGTTTTAGCAAACATTGTTTTACAAATTCAGCAGTATTTTCAGATTTCCACTGTGAACACGAAACTTTAAAAACGTTTCAAAAAGCTTTTACTCCGTGACATACCAGATTCGGTCAGGACTTGTGGGCCGGGTTTGGGGTGTTACAATATTAAAGATATGTGATAGATTAAAATATATTGTATTGGAAATTTTGATGATTTTGAGTAATTAGGGTAAATTGTAAAAATAATAAATTGAGGGACTAAAAGGTGAAATAAATGAAATATATGGACTTGTATGATCATGGGGTAGATTCGGCCTAGGCATGGGATTATGAAATTTTGCATATTTTGTGTTTTATGCAATAGGGACTAAATTGCAAAAAGTGTAAAATGTCAGAGGCAAAATGGTGATTTACCAATTTATGTGTTTTTGGACTAAATTGAATGAAAATATATTTGAATGAGCTTAATTTGAACATGTTTAAATCAAGAACCAAAGAAAATGGACTCGGATCGGGGAAAAGCGAAAATAGTCAAATAGCCGGTTTTTGTCGCCCGTCGATATCCGAGGTAAGTTTTTAAGCAATAAAACATTGTAAATTATGTATGTAACCTAGTATATACTGATTTTGAAATTTTGTATATATATTATTAAATAGCCGAATGTAGTTTAATTTAAGATTTAATGTGTTTAAGTGGTTCGAATGAGATATGTTATTTGAATGCTCGTATAAAGTATCATGATTCAGGCTGTGAGCCTAGCAAGCCATGGGCTGGTGAACTTAATCGGGCTTTATGCCCAGCAGGCTTATTACTGGTGATTGAATATCAGACCTCGGGTCTAGCAAGCTTAATACCGGTGTGTGATTCAAGCTTATGCCTAGCAGGTTTTATACCGGTGATTTAAATTACAAGCTTATGCTTATGAAATGATCAAGTTATGGTGGAAATTGAGCAAGTTAAAGCTTATTTAAATGATTTAGATTATATTCGGCCACAAGGTATGTATTTATATGTATATGTTATATGTGATGTTTATTGAGCAAGTAAGTTGACAAATAAATGTTCTTGTATATTTGGCTACATAGATATGTGGATAAAATGATGTTGTGTTGATATTATATACTTGTATACATGTGATTGTTTAATAGATGTATATGTGTATATATATACATTCGGTTATGTGTGATTAATATATACATGGTAATTGTTTATTCGGTTGTATATGGGAATATATTGAACTATGTGCATTTGGTAAGTTTTTATATTTGAAGTAAGATAATGATAAATGTTTTGCTATGTAAGGATATTAGCATTCGGCTATGATAAGTCTATATGAGCTATGTTATTATATCAATGTTATGAAGTGTTTGGTTTAATTTGATTGAATGTTCAATTGATCTGTTATGTTTGCTTAAGACTTACTAAGCTAAATTAGCTTACTCTGTGTGTTCTGTTATTCTGTTCTATAGATTTTGATTGGAAGTTGTGAGCTCGAGGGGATCGTCATCGAAGGCATCCACACTATCTACTTATTTTGGTACTTTTAAAGCTTGGATTTTGAACTTAAGGCATGTATAGGCTAGTTAATTACTTGGATAATATTTTGATGATGTAAATATAAGCCACGCGAAAATGGCTTGATCTTAATGCCAAATAACCTAATGCTTAAATGTTCTTAATTGTATTATGTGTGTATGTCATGCTTGGATTATGAGTATGGTTGTGATGTGAGTTCATGTTATGCACAAGTATATGTATATATATATATATATATATATATGTTTTAATATGAAGTATCTGTTAAAGTCATATAAGTTGTACTTTTGGAAAGTTGACATATGTGTACTTGAATAAGTTTGGTTCATGGATTGATAATATCATACTTTTGAGGTGAATAATTTGTAACATGAATTTTAACTTGAAGATCATTTATATGGTAAATTGTCTATTCGGTCAATTGATGAAATCATAGGTTAGGTACTTAGGATTGACATATTCGGCATGGTTTGCAAATGTATATGTGTATAATGTTCACATTTAAGTGTTTCGGATTATGGATGTTATATTTTGTTTTTGGTTGAATCGATTTTTGATTTTATAAACGAATTGATCCATATTTTGTTTGGATGTTTGAAATAGGTATATTTTGAATTCGGTTAAATAAGGTTTATGTGAAAACATATAGGTATGCTTAGTTTTGGTAGTGGATATTTTGTTTTAGTAAGTAATTATAGTAAGTGCATATTCGGCTAAGGTATATTGTGTAACACCCTAAACCCGTATCCGCTGCTGGAATAGGGATTGTAACGCAGTACCGAACATAGCACAAGTCATAACAAAATTTTCTACTCAAATAGTTAAAACCGAAAGCGTTGTGACTAATAATACATTGTTATAGTATGCTTAAACCATTTCGAATATATCCTAGTTCCATTAGCCAGTTCTTATCAAAACATTTTTCATCAATTCAAAAGGGTTACAATTCATGTGGTCAATTCAGATTCAATATTCAAACATGCTTATGCTCGTTTTTAATCTACTAAAACAAGTTGTCAGATACTAAAACTAGACATACATATATTTTCGTATAGGATTTCATTTAACCATGTTCAAAATATACCAATTGCTTATACAACCATACAAAAATAGATCAAAACATCTAGAAAAACATAATCACACCCAACTATACAAAATGTGTCTTTCCTAGTCCAAAACATCTAAACTTAAACTAAACATACAAACACATATTTGTACCATATGCGAATATGTCAATCTAAAATACATAACATAAGGTTTCAACACCTAGCTAAATATGTCATATACCAAAATGAATGATCCCTAAATATTGATTCATGATTCATATCTTAATTTACTTAACACATCATTTGGCTAACAAATTCTATTGACTTAATATTATCACACATTACATCATTTAAAAATATTGATCCAATCTTTCATGAAACATAGTCAACCTTACCATTCGAATCATATAACCAAGATAAACTATTTACCAAAAACATTTCCATCCATAATTTAATAACCCATGCATTGACACAATCACATTCCACCCTACTATCATCACAAGCATACTTACCTAGTAAATAAGCGCATATAACAAGCAAACACCATGGTCGTATACTTCTAAGACTAAAGTACCACCATTTAGCCATTTTCGCATGGCCATGTATATATATATATATATATACAAGAACAAAACTTATTAGATCAAACCAAAATTCTAGCCTATACATGCCTTATGTTCAAAATCCAAACTTTAAAGTACCAAGTAGTCGATAGTGTGAATAACTTCGCTGACGATCCCCCTCTGAGCTCGTAACTGATCCAGAATCTATAAAACAGAATAACAGACACCCAGAGTAAGCTAACTTAGCTTAGTAAGTCTTAAGCAATTAAAACAAATCAATTGAACACTCAAGCATTTTAAAACAATTACTTAATATCATTTAATTTATAACTTAACACATATGGTCTATTATTGTCGAACGCCAATACCTCATTTAACATAACATTTATCATTATCTTGCCTTTAACAACAAATTACCATTTCGGCATAATGTTCAAATATAGAATATCAACTCTTAACCATCTACTCATACTACATATGCATATAATTCAATAAAATCACTTATATGTATCCAAATGAGTAAATGCTCTGTACATATTAATTTCACATAAATAAATGTATATACACATGACCATTTAACATCACATATATTCAAGTATCCAATATCAATGTAATAACAATATGTCCACATAATCAAAAGGCCGAATATACATGAACAATAGTCTCATTCTTGCTCGATAGACTTCACATATATGCTTACCTATTTAATCGAACATGAAAATTCAATTAAATAATTCATATGCACATACCTGTATGGCCGAATATAAACAAACTCGTATTATCAACTTACTTGCTCAATAAACACATAACTAGGTAAACTCATAACCCATAAGTTGATATTACATCACCGGTATAAAACCTGCTAGGCATAAGCCTGAATTTCACACCGGCACTAAGCCTGCTAGACCTGAGGTCTGATATCCATTCATCGGCAATAAGCCTGCTAGGCATATAGCCCGAAAAATTCACCAGCCCAAGGCTTGCTAGGCTCTAAGCCTGAATAGTAATACTTTAGATTATCTCACATGAATCATTTCATATAACAAACCTATTACTCATTTCGAACCCATTGTATGATCAATCAGATAGCATATAACAATCAAATTGCTTAACCAACTCAAATATTACACATAGTCAAATTCGGCTTTAGCATAATATAATTACAATGTTTCCATATTTCAGCATATAATAAGTTACATAAATAATTTATGACGAGTATTTGCTTAAAGACTTACCTCGGATATCGTCGGACGACAAAAATCGGCTATTCGATTAATTTCACTTTTCCTTGATCCAAGTCCATTTTCTTTTGTTCTTGATCTAAACATGTTCAAATTAAGCTCATTCAAACACAATTCTATTCAATTTAGTCCTAATACACATAAATGGGAAAATTACCATTTTGCCCCTAATATTTCACACTTTTACAATTTAGTCCTATTTGCACAAAACACAAAATACATAAAATTTGGCCACACACCTTAAGGGCCGAATATTCCTAGTCTTCATACAAGTCCATGAATTTTATTTATTTCACATTTTAGTCCCTCAAAAATTTATTTTTGCAATTTAGTCAAAATTACTCAAATTCATCAAAAATCCAAAGACAAAACATATTAATTTAACAGATATATTTCATAATTCAACCTTAAACAACATAAACAACCAACTATCAACAGTAACTCAACTCAAAATATTCATCAAACTCAAAAATTAAAGCATGGGTCTTGTACATTTCATAGCAACGATCTCAAAAACGTAAAAATTATCAAAAACCGAAATCAAACATACCTTGGATTGAGCTTAAAGATGATCGAATGCCCTAAGTCTTTCTAATTTTCTTTTTCTTTTCTTTGCTTCGGTTTTGAAAGAATGATAAGCATAAAAATTATGGCTTTCTTTTTTTAATGCCTTTAATATTTTATTATAATGTTTTTATAATATAATATTAATATAACTTATAAAATTACACATATATAAGCATATAATATCCATGTTACCGCCACTAAGATAAACTTTTGGCTTATTTGCCACATAAATCCACATGCAAAAGGAAACAAATCAATTTAGCCACTTGATTAAATAAATGGCTACTTTTATCACTTACGCGATTTAGTCCTTTTTATTAAATTAAACACACAAACAGTCAAATTTTTATACGAAACTTTCACACATACTAATTCACATATAATTAACACAAAAAATAATATTTAAATATTCTTCAGACTCGGATTCGTGGTACCGAAACCACCGTTCTGATTAGGGTCAAATTCAGACTGTTACATATTGTATGACCAAATGAATAGTAACCTTTGTTATTTGATGAATGAAGCTTATATGTGAATTTGGTATATGGATGTTTAAGTATGATTTGAAAATACATTATTCATAATGCATTTGTTTTTGACCTTACGATCAGTAAATATTTGTTATGTCCTGTGCTATGCTTAGTAATGCCTTGTAGCCCTAATCCGGCGACGGTTACAGGTGAAGGGTGTTACATTTGATTGGTATCAGAGCTTACGGTTTAGTCGATTCTAGGACTACCGTAGCGCGTGTGAGTCTAGCTATACATGCCTTAATTTATAATGCGATAGTGTGATGACTTCTGACATCTGAAATGTGTTTTTATATAATAAATGGACCCGATAGAGCCGTAGCTGACAGTGTGATGACTTCTGACATCTGAAATGTGTTTTTATATAGTAAATGGACCCGATAGAGCCGTAGCTGCCAGTGTGATGACTTCTGACATCTGAAATGTGTTTTTATATAGTAAATGGACCCGATAGAGCCGTAGCTGACGATGTCGAGAGTGTAGCACCTAATCCCGTGCCAGGGACAGTGCCGACAGATTCTCGACCTACTTCGAGTAATCCAGAGGGGGAGGCTAGACAAGCCTTCTACCAAATGATGAATAATTGATTTACACAGTATATTCAGACTAATCCGGCTGTACAACACCCTCCACCCCTGAATAATCCATCTCCGATACCTATGGTACCTCCGATGATAGATCCGATGAGATTTAACAGACCCCCAGTAGATAAAATCAGGAAACACAGGGTCGAAGAGTTTAAAGCTAATGATGATGACGATGCTGAACGAGCTGAGCTGTGGCTTGATAATACTATCCGTGTGTTCGACGAGCTATCATGTACTCCGGATGAATGCTTAAAATGTGCTATATCCTTATTACGAGACACCGCATATCACTGGTGGAATACACTAGTATCGGTGGTTTCGAAAGAGAAAGTAACCTGGGAATTTTTCCAGATTGAGTTTCGTAAGAAATACATTAGCCAGAGATTTATCGATCAAAAACGCAAAGAATTTGTAACTGAGTATGAACGAAAATTTGTAAGGCTGAGTTGATATGCTCGCGAATGTGTTTCAACCGAAGTAATCATGTGTAAAAGATTTGAAGATGGTTTGAATGAAGACATTAAGTTGCTGGTCGGCATACTTGAGATTAAAGAGTTCGCGGTACTTGTTGAACGAGCTTGTAAAGCCGAAGAGCTTGGAAAAGAAAAAAGAAAAGCTGAATTTGAAGCCAAAGACTTCCGTAAACGATCATCGAGTAAGACTTTTCACTCGGTATCAAAGAAGTTCAAAGATGATTCTAGTCGACCTAAAGCTGCTTCAGACTTTTCCAGACGAGACCGAGACCGACCTCCTACGGGTTCCCGAGCCACATCGATTGCCAGTGTTGGTAATGTACAGCAGAATAGGGTTGAGTGCAAGCATTATGGAAAATGGCATTCTGGGAGTTGTAGATTGCATGGTCGGTCCTGTTTTAAATGTGGATTGATGGATCATTTTATCCGGGAGCGCCCGATGTTAGCTGAGCAAAATACTGTTCAGAATGTGAGACCGAGCAACATGTCAGCACAAGGTAGACCACCCAGGTATTTGGGTAATGTAGGTGGCAGTCAGAGAGGAACAAAGGATACAGCGGTTCGATCTGAGGCTTGTGCACCTGCTAGAGCATATGCTATACGCACCTGTGAGGATGCTTCTTCCCCAGATGTTATTACCGGTATTTTCACTCTTTATGATACTAGTGTTATTGCGTTAATTGATCCTGGTTCGACTCATTCTTATGTGTGTAAAACATTAGTATCCAGTAAGACTCTGCCTGTTGAGTCTATTGAGTTTGTGATTCGGGTATCAAACCCCCTGGGCCGGTGTGTTTTGGTTGATAAAGTGTGTAAAAATTGCCCGTTGATGATTCGAGATTCATGTTTTCTACCCGATTTGATGTTGTTGCCTTTTGATGAATTCGATATAATTTTGGGTATGGACTGGTTGACTTTGCACGATGCTGTTGTTAGTTGCAAAAGAAAGACTATTGATCTGAGATGTCAGAACGGTGAAATTATTCGGATTGAATCTAATGATCTGAATGGGTTACCAGTAGTAATATCTTCGATGTTAGCTTGGAAGTATATGAGAAAAGGTTATGAAGCTTACTTTGCTTATGTGCTTGATAGTAAAGTGACTGAAAAGAAGATTGAAACTGTACCAGTTGTGTGCAATTATCCGGATGTATTTCCTGAAGAATTACCGGGTTTACCACCTATTCGAGAGGTAGAGTTTGGTATTGAATTAGTACCGGGGATGACTCTGATTTTGATAGCTCCGTATCGGATGGCACCTACTGAATTAAAAGAGTTGAAAGCACAGTTGCAAGAGTTAACAGATAGGGGTTTTACACGACAGAGTTTCTCTCCCTGGGGTACGCCAGTTCTATTTGTGAAAAAGAAAGATGGAACTATGCGAATGTGTATTGATTACCGACAGTTAAATAAGGTGACTATAAAGAATAAATACCCGTTGCCACGGATTGACGACTTGTTTCATCAGCTGAAAGGGGCTTCAGCGTTTTCAAAGATAGATTTGAGATCGGGTTATTATCAGTTGCGAGTCAGAGATTCAGATATGCCAAATACTACTTTCCGAACGAGGTAGGACATTATGAGTTTTTGGTTATGCCTTTCGGACTTACTAATGCACCTGCTATTTTTATGGATCTGATGAATCGGATTTTCAGACAGTATTTGGATTAGTTTTTGGTAGTGTTTATAGATGATATTCTGATTTACTCCAGAGATGAAACCGAGCATGCTGAGCATCTGAGACTTGTGCTACAAACTATGCGAGATAAATAGTTGTATGTAAAGTTTAGCAAGTGTGAGTTTTGGTTACATGAAGTTAGTTTTCTGGGCCATGTTGTTTCAGCTTCAAGTATTCGGGTTGATCCGAATAAAATATCTATTATACTTGATTGGAAACCACTGAGAAATGTTTCTAAAGTTTGAAGTTTTCTGGGGCTCGCTGGTTACTACATGTGATTTGTGAAAGGTTTTTCTATGATAGCTACACTGTTGAAAAAGTTATTACAGAAAGATGTTAAGTTTGAGTGGTCGGAAAAGTGTCAGAAAAATTTTGATTAGTTGAAAGCTTATTTGACCGAAGCTTCAGTGTTAGTTCAGCCTGAATCGGGTAAAGAATTCGTTATTTATAGTGATGTATCTTTGAATGGTTTGGGTTGTGTTTTGATGCAGGAAGGCAAAGTCATAGCTTATGCCTCGAGACAGTTGAAGCCACACGAAAGAAACTATCTGACACATGATTTGGAGCTAGCAACCATTGTGTTTGCATTAAAGATATGGCGACATTATCTGTTCGGTGAGAAATGTCATGTTTATTCAGATCACAAAAGTCTAAAGTATTTGATGACTCAGAAAGATTTGAATTTGAGACAACGTCGATGGTTGGAGCTGTTGAAAGATTATGAGTTAGTGATTGACTATCATCCGGGAAAAGCTAATGTTGTTAAGGATACTTTAAGTCGAAAGTCATTATTTGCTCTACATGCAATGAACACGCATATGGTTGTGTCTGATGATGGTTCGATAGTAGCCGAATTAAAAGCGAAACCGTTGTTTATTCAACAAATTGGTGATGCCCAGAAAGTTGATAAAGATTTGTTGGCAAAACGAGCTCAGTGTGAAATTAATGTTGAGTCAGAATTTCGAATTGATGAGAATGACTGCTTGAAGTTCAAAGATCGAATATGTGTTCCGAAGAATTCAGATGATTTTAAATGAAGCTCATAGCAGCCGATTGTCTATACATCCGGGTAGCACAAAAATGTATAACAATTTGAAACAGTACTATTGGTAGCCTGGTATGAAATGAGACATATCTGAATTTGTTTCGAAGTGTTTAGTTTGTCAACAAGTAAAAGCCGAACATCAGGTACCTTCTAGGTTACTTCAGCCGATCTTGATACCTGGATGGAAATGGGACAGAGTCACTATGGATTTTGTATCCGGTTTGCCTATAACACCTAGCAAGAAAGATGCAATATGGGTTATTGTGGATAGATTGACCAAATCAACTCACTTTATTCCAGTTCGTACGAATTATTCACTCAATAAGCTTGCTGAGTTGTATGTATCTTAAATTGTGAGATTACATGGTGTGCCTATTTCTATTGTTTCAGACAGAGACCCGAGATTCATGTCGCGGTTTTGGAAGAAATTGCAAGATACTCTAAGTACTAAACTACACTTTAGTACAGCTTTTCATCCGCAGATAGATGGTTAGCCCGAACGAATCATTCAGATACTTGAGGATATGTTGAGATGTTGCATCCTCGAGTTCGAAGGTACATGGGAACGATACTTACCTCTGATTGAATTTGCTTATAATAATAGTTTTCAATCTAGTATCAAAATGGCACCCTACGAAGCTTTGTACGGTCGTAAATCTCGTACACCATTGTATTGACCGAGCTCAGTGAAAATAAGATACACTGGGTTGACTTGATCAAAGAAACTGAACAGAAAGTGGCAGTGATCCTTAATAGTTTGAAAGCTGCATCAGATCGTCAAAAGTCGTACACAGATTTGAAACGTAAAGACATTGAGTTTCAGATTGGAGATCGAGTATTTCTGAAAGTTTCACCGTGGAAGAAAGTACTTAGATTCGGTCGTAAAGGCAAGTCGAGTTCGAGATTCATCGGACCGTATGAAATTCTAGAGCGTATCGGGTCGGTTGCTTATAGATTGTAGTTACCACTAGAGCTAGAAAAGATCCATAATGTCTTCCCTGTTTCGACGCTTCGTAGATATCGATCTGATCCTTCACAAGTGATTTGCCCGACAGAGGTTGAAATACAACCTGATATGACATATGAAGAGGAACCGATTTGTATTCTGGCTCGAGAGATGAAAGAATTGAGAAATAAGAAAATTCTGTTAGTTAAAGTATTGTGGCAAAAACACGGAGTTGAAGAAGCAACTTGGGAATCTGAGGATACAATGAAAGAGCGTTATCCTAACCTATTCACTGGTAAGATTTTCGGTGATGAAAATTCTTAAAGGGGGAGAGTTGTAACAGCTCGACTTTGACCCTAATCGGAATAGTGGTTTCAGGACCACAAATCCGAGTCTGAAAAATATTTTAAAACTATTTTCCTTATTTATTATGTGTGAATTTGCTTGTATTAAATTTTCGTGACTTAATTTTATCGTTTAGGTGTTCGATTTAATAAAAGGACTTAATTGCGTAACATGAAAATTTGATAGTTATTTGTTAAAGTGCTTAATTGTTGATGTCTTATTAATATGGAGGATTTTCATTGTAATTAGTCCTTTCTATACTTAGTGGACGGCATGTTTTTGTTTAAATGACTTTAATATATGAATTTTTATATTATAAAAGTTATTATTATATTATATTAACTTATTATAATAAAACATAAAATAATGAAACATGCATGTTCATTTTTATTGTTATTGCCGAAACTAAAAGAAAAAGAAAGAAAGAAGAACAAGTTACATTCGGCCTTGGTTTTGCTTGATTGAGGTATGTAATTTGTTCGGTTTTTGATAATTTCTACGTTTTTGTGATCGTTGCTTCGATTACTACAAAGCCCATATCCTAATTTTTGAATTTGATGATGATTTTGTGTTTTGCCATTGATGATAGCTTGTGATTTTTGTTGTTTTATGATAAAATATTAAAGATATGTGATAGATTAAAATATTTTGTATTGGAAATTTTGATGATTTTGAGTAATTAGGGCTAAATTGTAAAAATAATAAATTGAGTGACTAAAAGGTGAAATAAATGAAATATATGGACTTGTATGATCATGGGGTAGATTCGGCCTAGGCATGGGATTATGAAATTTTGCATATTTTGTGTTTTATGCAATAGGGACTAAATTGCAAAAAGTGTAAAATGTCAGGGGCAAAATGGTAATTTTCCAATTTATGTGTTTTTGGACTAAATTGAATGAAAATATATTTGAATGAGCTTAATTTGAACATGTTTAGATCAAGAACCAAAGAAAATGGACTTGGATCAGGGAAAAGCGAAAATAGTCGAATAGTCAGTTTTTGTCGTCCGTCAATATCCAAGGTAAGTCTTTAAGCAATAAAACATTGTAAATTATGTACGTAACCTAGTATATGCTGATTTGGAAATTTTGCATCTATATTATTAAATAGCCAAATGTAGTTTTATTTAAGATTTAATGTGTTTAAGTGGTTCGAATGAGATATGCTATTTGAATGCTCGTATAAAGATTATGAAGTGTATATGAGATTTGATATATGAAATAATTTGTGTGAGACAACTTAAAAGTATCGTGATTCAGGCTGTGAGCCTAGCAAGCCATGGGCTGGTGAACTTAATCGGGCTTTATGCCTAGCAGGCTTATTGCCGGTGATTGAATATCAGATCTCGGGTCTAGCAGGCTTAATGCTGGTGTGTGATTCAGGCTTATGCCTAGCAGGTTTTATACCGGTGATTTAAATTACAAGCTTATGCTTATGAAATGATCAAGTTATGGTGGAAATTGAGCAAGTTAAAGCTTATTTAAATGATTTAGATTATATTCAGCCACAAGGTATGTATTTATATATGTATATGTTATATGTGATGTTTATTGAGCAAGTAAATTGACAAATAAATGTTCTTGTATATTCGGCTACTTAGATATGTGGATAAAATGATGTGTTGATATTATATACTTGTATACATGTGATTGTTTAATAGATGTAGATGTATATATATATATACATTCAGTTATGTGTGATTAATATGTACATGGTAATTGTTTATTCGGTTGTATACGGGAATATATTGAACTATGTGCATTTGGTAAGTTTTTATATTTAAAGTAAGATAATGATAAATGTTTTGCTATGTAAGGATATTAGCATTTGGCTATGATAGTCTATATGAGCTATGTTATTATATCAATGTTATGAAGTGTTTGGTTTAATTTGATTGAATGTTCAATTGATTTGTTATGTTTGCTTAAGACTTACTAAACTAAATTAGCTTACTCTGTGTGTTTTGTTATTCTGTTCTATAGATTTTGATTGGAAGTTGTGAGCTCGGGGGGATCGTCATCGAAGTCATCCACACTATCGACTTATTTTGGTACTTTTAAAGCTTGGATTTTGAACTTAAGGCATGTATAGGCTAGTTAATTACTTTGATAATATTTTGATGATGTAAATATAAGCCATGCGAAAATGGCTTGATCTTAATGCCAAATGACCTAATGCTTAAATGTTCTTAATCGTATTATGTGTGTATGTCATGCTTGGATTATGAGTATGGTTGTGATGTGAGTTCATGTTATGCACAAGTATATATATATATATATATGTTTTAATATGAAGTATCTGTTAAAGTCATATAAGTTGTACTTTTGGAAAGTTGACATATGTGTACTTGAATAAGTTTGGTTCATGGATTGATAATATCATACTTTTGAGGTGAATAATTTGTAACATGAATTTTAACTTGAAGATCATTTATATGGTAAATTGTCTATTTGGTCAATTGATGAAATCATAGGTTAGGTACTTAGGATTGACATATTTGGCATGGTTTGCAAATGTATATGTGTATAATGTTCACATTTAAGTGTTTCGGATTATGGATGTTATATTTGGTTTTTAGTTGAATAGATTTTTGATTTTATAAACAAATTTATCCATATTTTGTTTGGATGTTTGAAATAGGTATATTTTGAATTCGGTTAAATAAGGTTTATGTGAAAACATATATGTATGCTTAGTTTTGGTAATTGATATTTTGTTTTAGTAAGTAATTATAGTAAGTGCATGTTCGGCTAAGGTATATTGAATGACCAAATGAATAGTAACCTTTGTTATTTGATGAATGAAGCTTATATGTGAATTTGGTATATGCATGTTTAAGTATGATTTGAAAATACATTATTCATAATGCATTTGTTTTTGACCTTATGATTAGTAAATATTTGTTATGTCCTGTGCTATGCTTAGTAATGCCTTGTAGCCCTAATCCGGCGACGGTTACGGGTGAAGGGTGTTACACTTTTTGATCTATGTATCATCTCATTTTACAGTGGTAGAGTTTGATTTTCGGGCAAGCCTATGGGATTAACTTTTCATGTTCGACTTTTGAGTGCTTAATTTTGAACCTTAAACACTTTGAGTGGTATGAGTGAATCTTTAATGAGGATGTCAACTCTTGTCGATTTCGAATCAGAGGTAACTATTTAGGTAAGGGGAAACACCTAACATTTTTAGGCTATAAATGTATGACTTTGATTGTTTGAATCTTTAGGACCCTTCTATTTAAATTATCAATGTATGAATTACCTTTGAATTATGATGAAACATTATTGATGAATATTATAAGTCAAGGGAAGTTCATTTTAATTGTGAGTTGAGAATTTTGCTTAAGGACAAGCAAATGCTTAAGTGTGGGGGTATTTGATAAACCGTAATATGAACATATTTTAATCCCTCATTGAGCATACTTTTGGATGATTTAAGCCTTGAATTGTGTAATTTGGTGCTCTTAATCCTTTGTTTTCATGTTTTATACTCAGAAGAGCACCGAAGGATGAAAAGAACGATAAACGGGCCCAAAATGGAGTAAATGGGCCATATACGAAATCAACATGGCTTGGGCCTAAGACCACACGGCCGTGCCTCCTTAACAGACTCGAACATGGCCTGGCCACGATTCACATGGGCGTGTCCCTGATGTGAGAAAGAAGAGTTTCATTCGGATTAGGGTACTTAGAGGCAAAGAAAGTCATTCCAAAAGCCTATATAAACACCCTAGAGGCCAACCTTTAGGGGGCGTCCAGCTAGGCGTCCAGCTCGGCCAAAGAGCTAAGCCAGAGGTGTCAGAATTGTGGAATTTACTCGAAGAAAGCAAGTTGATTCATCTCAAGAAGCCGGAATCATACTCAAGACGGAGGATCTCTCTTTCAATTCCTTCAGGGGGTTTTAGGGATTTCTTATGTTTTGTTTTATCTTTTCTTCTGAGATGTTTTCTTTTATTATTATGAACTAAACCCTCAGATACTTGAGGGGGACGAAACCTAAGATGAATCTTGTTATCGTTTGCTGAACTATATGATAAATATTTGACTTGTTCGTAATTATGTGTTCTTAATTCTTGTGTTGATATTTCCGGGATATTAATTCAAGTGTGATGTGCTTAGGTGGAGGAGCAAAAGTCCCTGCCTAAGAGCAGATCTAGCATAGTTAAGCGGAGTTCCTCGCGCGCCTAGAGATAGGGTGATGAAAATCTGTCAGATTAGGGTCAAACCTAATATGGGAGTCCATAGATCGAGTTAATGCAATTCTAGGGGTTTTAATTAGAAAGAGATTTCAATTAATCAACCTAGGGTTAGACGTAAATAGCCTCGAAAGAGGTATTAATATAACTTAGGGAATCCTACGGATCAAGTCAAGTGAAGAAATCGTCTGGTTCAGAGTTAGATAACAAGTGAAGTCTAGGTGGATTCTTCCTCCGGTATTGTCTTAATCAATTGGTTTTTCCCAAATTTATTTTCCCCAATTCATTCTCTTTGTCTTTGCATCTTTAGCTTAGTTGTTAGATAATAAAAAGAAAGTTAGTATTAGTACTTTTGGTTCCTTTGGTTTCGACAATCCGGTCTTGCCTTAACTATACTACTGTTCGATAGGTGCGCTTGCCTCAAATCGTTGTCATAGTTAGTTTCCAGGTTCGATCATTCTTTTTATAAATTTTTTAGAATCTGACATCGCATAAAACAACGATCACTAATACTTTTAGTCTTCATGGATACGATATTCTCCACTCACCAAAGCAATACTATTGTTTGATAGGTGCGCTTGCCTTTGTAGTAATAGTTAGTTTAGTGACCATCAAATATGTCAACAATCTACTTATGTTCCTCACCGTTATTAAAAGGTCGATCTCGACAGAAGAGAAAACGACACCAAAGAAGGCTTTCATAAAAGCAACAAAATCGAACTTATTGATCTTCCATATTAGGGTCATTGCTTCAATGTCTACTGAGCTAATCACCGAATATATAATGATGGAAGCAAGTATTGCATTTGGAATGTGCTTGAATAATGGAGTTATGAGTTCCAATGTTAGTAACACAATAAAGGGCATCATGATATTAGATACGACAGTATTGCATCCAGCCATGTAGTTTACTGCCGAGTGAAAGAAGGATCCTGCATGCATAGTACTAAATTACGGTTGCGGTGTCTATCACGGTTGCGGTGTCACGGTTGCGGATGATGCAGACGTTGTGTAACATGTAACGGCTGTCGCGGACGTGATTTTTTTCTCAAATCCAAAATATTATATTTACATATTTTGCAATTATATTTTAATATTCTAATATTAATAATCTTTTATATGTTTTATTTTAAAAATAAAAATATAATTTTATAGATAAAAATTTATTGAAAATAAATATGGACTATACAAATATTATCATACTAAATACTTGATAATAACAACCATAATTTTAATGAGTAACATATAAATAGACTCATATTAGAAAAAAACATATAAATATTCTCACATTTTAATATGAAAAAGTTCATTTTACATAACTTAAAAAATACATTAATACAAATATTAAAACTTCATTTATTACAATTCACCACCAAGCTGAATGGGGTGGAGGATCTAAAGCATCTCCATTTTCATCACTACCTTGGTTTTGATCCCTTCCCATTCCATGCGAATAAGACATCATATTGTGTGCACCATAAGATGCATTATTCATAGGAAACATGTGGTGTGTAAATGGTAACCAATAAATCCATAGCTTGGATTTTGTTCAAAGTGAGGTGGATAATATGCATTTGGTTGGTAGGAATGAGAACCCTGAGATGATTCACTCATTTCATTATCATTTGTAGCTAAACTATGTGATGATGAACTTGCAAATGAATCATGAAAGTGTTCTCTCATCCTCCCATAAGTTCTATCACCCCCATATCTTCTATTTTGTATGCATTTGTTTCATACAAACTTGGATCAGTAGCATAAGGATATCTGGTCACACCTTGGTCTCCATGAAAATTACTAAAATAAATGTGGCCATGTGTTGTTTGGTATGCACCTTCATTATTGCCATCGGGATCATCACCATCATCACCACTTGACGCCGATAGTTGAACACTTTCTTCATTAGATGGAGCAGGTGAAATGTCATTCATATCTTCACCTTGAGTTTCTTCATCAACTTCATTAAGTAACTCTTCAGGCAACCATAAGAAATTCTGTTCAATATCAAGCGTAGCATCTTCTCTTTCTTCAATCCATGCATTTAATGGATCACCCTCTTCAAAAATATTATTAAGATTGATCGGATTAAAACTCATTTCCAACTCTTGTGGACTTTTTCTTCGCATGTGTCTTAGCTTCAACCTCATATTATAATAATGCACATAAACTAATTTTTGAAGCTTTCTATGCTTGTGCCTATTTCTCTTCTTTATATGCATCAAACTAAAAGTACTCTAATTACGCTCACAATTTGAAGATAAAGTTGTTTGACTCAAAACTTTGATAGCAATGCATTGAAGTTGAGGTGCACAACTTCCATAATTAATCCACCATTCAACTTCAAAAAACATAAATAATAGGATACAATTCATAAAGTATTCATAAATATATCTTCATTATTTACAAATTTATAGAGGTGAAATTGTTTTTTACTAGGATTAGCCTTCAGAATTGCTTGGGCTAACGGTGTTCCAAAAGAATCCATTTTATCTTGATATAGCAACAAGTAAAAATAAATGAATTAGTAGTTACACATGATAATTTGTAAGTTTCTTTAAAAATTTAAGTATATAAATACATACCTGGTTCGTTACCAAAACTTGATCATTCATGTTTGGCTCTATCCTTTGTATAACATTTCTAACCCCATTAATGGTGTCATTAAGCACATCACTTGTGGAATTGCCTTCATGTAGAAATTGCGGATTTAAGAAATATCTTATATAAAAAATAATATAATAAATATCTAAACAAAATACTTTACAATCTAAAAAGTTAAAAGTTTTACGACGTACTAGTAGAATGTAAATCACCATGAAGTTGATTACTCCATCTCCTATCAATTATTTTCGAATATTTCTTGTAATAAAGACAATCTCTTTGAATCGTCAACTTTGCTTTATCCATAGCTTCATAAATAAAACCCATAGTCGGTTTTTCATCCCCATCACACATCCTTAATACTTTAACCAACGGTTCTTGGATCTTTAGGACATCAACAGCCTTTTTCCAAAACCGGCTGGAGTTAATGACATCCATTATGTCTAATCCAGCTGTTTTTCTTGCATATGTGGACCTTCTCCATTCTGATGAAGTCACCATTTCTTTTAGTTCTTGTTTGCTTCTAACAATACTCTCCAAAGCAATGAAATTAGTAGCAAATCTAGTAATCCCAGGTCACAAGAGTTCTCTTCCCTAGGTATATCTCTTCATATAATCAATCATCCATGTATGATTGTTTATGAAAGAAGTTATCTTTTTTGCCTCATTTAGGACCTTTCTCACACTTTTTCTGTTACCAATTTCTTCCAAAATATGATTCAAGCAATGAGCAGAACGTCCTGACCAATACAAGTGCCTTCTCTTTTGCATCAACATTTTACCACTGGCTTTGATTGGTGCCTCATTATCTATAACAAATTGAACAATAAATTCTTCACCAATTTTATCCACCATTTTATCCATTATATTAAAATAATACTCAATAGCACGAGAGGTAACATTGCTAGCATCAATTGACTTTTTAAAATAGTACCTCTAGGATTATAAATCAAGAAATTAATTATATGTTAGTTTCTAGTCCCTTTCCATCCATCACACATAATGGTCACACATCTTTCTTCCCAAATAGGCTTAAAGGCATTCACCAATTCTTGTATTTCCTTATACTCTTCTTCCAAATACACTCCTGTCACCTCATAAGCTGAAGAACCCCTAACTGATTTTCCAACTTCAGCTGCAACTTGAAGTATAGGATGTAGAAATGGTAACTCTGCAATTCTTGCAGGTAAAGCTTCATGCAATATTAACTTTGACATTGCTTTCCCCAAATTTGCTTTTGCATTTTTCAAGAAGCTTGTAGTGAGTTTTTGGTTGCTTCAAACTTTTTGATCTTTCAAGAACAGGATCCATATTTGCTAATCTAGCTCCAGGAGAGTTAAAATTAGCCCACTGATGTTCCCTCCCACTTCTTTCATAATTATGGATACTGAATGATCTGCTAAATACTTGAGTTTCAGAACTACTACCTCCCCTAGTTTTATAAACTGAATCTTGACCAGTTCTTGCTCTTCGACGTTGTCTTTCTTCCTATTCAATTTTGGATCTTATACTCTCACGTCTTGCAATAGTTAACTCATCATCATCAGCATCGCTATCACCATAATCTTCATGATCTCCTAATCTTATTCTTTCCTCCAATTCTTCTTTCCTCCTCTACTTCACAATTTTTTCATTATGATATTCCTTAAGCTGTTGAGCAATGTTTTTTCTAACTTCTACCAAGACATTTGGACAATGTGCTACATTCCCCTTTTTTTGCTGCCAAATGCTCTTTCAACTGTGTTATTCCTCCTTTGATGACTCTTTCACAAAATTTGCATTTGACATTATTACGACCACCTTCAACAGGTTCTCCCCACCTCCAACCGTAATCATCACTAGGAGATTCACCTTCTTTACTTCTCGAACGTGGCATTTTTTATAAATGCACATAACTCATTATTATTCATTACATGAGATCAAACCAGATAGTAAAATATTAAAAAATAAAATAATAATTATAAAACTTAAAACTAATAATAATAAAAATTCAAAAAATGAAACATAAATCATATTACTTATAACTAACATCACAAAATGATTCACAAAAATACCCTATAAACAACTTTGTAACTAAATGCCTCCAGATCTATTGTATCCTTTATTTAGTTCTTTCAACTTTCATGTAATAAACTAAGATAAATAGATATTTTTTAACTAAGTAATAAACCCTAAATTAGTTGCCTATACTAATCAACCGCAATTAATAAAATAATAATGATTTCATATCATACCTGTTGTAATAACTATAGAGTTAAGAATAAGATTTAAAATGGAAGAAAAAAAAGTGAACTCTTGAAATGGTGGAGAAAGATAAGTGAAATTTTTGGAACTCAAAGTTTCTATTTGCCTCTTCCACCCATTGATGGTTTATGTAGTGGTGTAAACTTTTTTTTTTTTTTACACATTTCAATTTTTCTTTTAAATTTGTTAACTATTTTTAAGAGAAAAGTACATGAAATAATATATATACTTATTCATTTCATACTCAATTTTTTCCCTTTATTTGTTGAATGATTATACCAAAAGATTCTATCGTAGTTTTTCAATTTTTTTAAATACTTCAAAACAAAATTTACACAATTTACTTTAGCCCTTTACTTACATTTTACCCATTTTTTCCCTTTATTTGTTGAATGATTGTACCAAAAGATTCTATCACCGTTTTCCGATTTTTTGAAACACTTCAAAACAAAATTTACAATATTTACTTTAGTCCTTACTTACATATCACCCCTTTTTTTTCTGTATTTGTTCAATGATTGTACCAAAAGATTCTATCCTAGTTTTTCAAACACTTCAAAACAAATTCTATTTACAAATTCTTTTTTTTTCGTCAGTCAATATTCATTTTATTATTGAAAAAAGAAACTACAGAAATAGTAATGCAAAAAGTCCAAAATCAGGACAATAACCAAGCAACACAACGCCATTAACAGATTCTACCATTAAAATCCTTAAGTAGTCATAAATAAAGCTAAAAAATTGTAAGTTGTAACAAAAAACTTAAATGTAAAAGAAAAGTGTTTATATATATCAAGTGTATGTACATGTGTATGCCATTCAAATCCTAAAGTAATCACAAATAAAGCTTTGCCCAATAATCATTGCTAAGAAAAAAGTGATAATAGACATGTAATTTGTTAATTTAATGCAAGTATAACGTTGGAAGTCTGTTAAATGTTCCAATGATCAAACAATTTTCATAATGTTCCAAGGATCAAACAAAGATGTTTCATAAGTTAAATATTTGTTATTATTTAACATCATTTTTTTTCTTTTTTGCTAAGTCTAAGAATATTCGAGTGTTTCATCTATGTAATTTCATATTTCGGATAATTTGAAAGTAATTACATTTCGGATAATTTGAAAGTTTGTTGTGGCGTTGCAGTGTCGTGGCGCAATATATTGCATGTTTCGGCGTTGCAAAATGGCTTCAGACTGCAAAAGTCGTGATATGGCTCCCTTGTCGCATTGCGCCAATATTGCGTCGCAGAGACCTTCAAAACCGTTACGATGCGGCCATTACACTCATTACAGCCGCAATTTAATACCATGTCTACAGGAGCATGTAGATGATTGATATTGGAACATCTTATTTGATTATATAAATAGGAAAGAAGTGATGAATCGTGACGGATATGACTTTCTGTTTTCGTACCTATGGCCACGTAACAAGATGTCATCAAACCGACGATAGTCATTGTTCCCAATGCTACCATTTCCTTGTTTCCATCCAACTGGTAGTCCTTCATGGAAGCAAATGTTCTTCAAATTGCCTCTGCTTCCTTAAAGATGAAATACACGGCTATTAGGATCTAATCACCTTAAGCAAAATCACGAAAAAAGGGGGCTCGATTTGCTTACCGTCAACGCAATTATACCAGCTAAAACACCTATACTAAAACCTTTGGCAAGATATTCTCCAGAGAAAAATATTTCAATCAAAGATGATGGGTTGATTCCCCTCCTAATATGTTTCACCTGAAGATAAACATTGTGAAAATGAATCTTCATTACTTTTGCAACAAGCCAAGGCTCGTAAATAAATCGAACAGAAGAAAGGATTATGCATACAATCTGAACACCATGCTTGTCAGATCGTGTAATGTACATGAAAAAGATGGAGAGGACAACCGAAATCAACGGATCAATTGCCGGCACCCAAAATAGTTTCTTCTTCTGTTTCTCCTGCTCAGTTTCATACAGCATCATGATTACATGAAGAAAGCTTTCTACATATACGATGAACGAAAAAATTACGAACTACGATCTTACAATGTATTTTGCCACCAAGAGGAAGGCCAGGAAGGACATTCCTATTAGTATAGTTTCCCAATTCCACTGAAAAACAAAGTTTCCATTACGGTTAGCCGAATTCAAACATGTTCAATGCCTCAAAAGTATGATAGTAATTATTTACACCATGATGTGCTGCACTCCAAACTGAGCGCATGACGGAGATAATATCGGTTTTCTTCGTAAACTTTTTTATGCCGAGCAGACCCTTAAGTTGTTAAAGGGCAATGGTGATAGCAGCACCAGCCATGAAGCCAACAATGGCAGCATGAGATAGGAAGTCTATCAAGAATCCTAGCCTGAAATTGATCACACCAACCATTTAACATATACAATATAAACCCGAATTTTCTCCATAATAATGAAACATTCAAAGGATAGAGCAAAACAAGTATTTGATAAATCATAAGGCATTGGCTATATTACCTGAAAAATCCAAGTGTGAATTGAGTGATACCAACAAAGAATGTTGTACGGCCAATTTTTGCCCGGGCCCATTTAAACCCAAAATAAGAGTCCAATTATTTTTAAAAACAGTCCATTAGAAACAAACCCAAAATTACAATACCCAAACCCAATAAAAAAAACCTAAGCCCAAATGGCCCAAAATTAAACTAACTTTCAGCCAAACAGCAGAAAAAGAAAACCCTAGCTGCATGCCACTACTGCCAAGCCTGTGCCACCTCGCACCTCCACGTCACCACCGTACGGCCTCCGTACCTGCAAAAGAAAGACAAACACGCAAACAACAGAGAAGAAAGAGAACAAAATATTGTATTTTTATTACTATTTTAGGCTATAAAGCCAGAAAAATCAATGTAACGTGGGAAAAAAATTGAAAATACAAGAGAACAGATTTCAAAATATAAACACTCAAGGTTGCATTTTTATTCTGTTTTATTTTTAATCTTGCTTTGGTTTCCTTTTTAAAAAAAAAACAAAAGCTTACCTGTATATTTTGAGCCCCACTGCTGCAAGTGGGAGAGGTCACCGTCCCCGATGATGGACGGCTCTCTTCGGCAAAATGAAGGAGAAACCGAAAGGTCTTATTTTATTTTCCCCCTTTTTGATCGAGTTTTTGTGGAAAACAACCCTAGATTCGGGCTTTAAGTGCCAGAGCACTCAAAATGGAGGCTTTTGAGTTTTTCGGCCACCGTGGACGGCGGTGCCGTCGCCGGCGACAGCGGCCGTCACGGCGGTTCGGCGACCAAACATTGACTGGTGTTTGACTGGACTGAAGGGAGAGAGAAAGGAGTTTAAATAGAGTTTTGATGGTTTTTTTTAGGAAGAAGAAAAAAAATGAAATTTTCTAAAAAAATTTGGGTTTAAATAGAATAGCAAAACGACGCCGTTTTATTAGGCCCCCCAAACGCCCAAAACGACGTCGTTTTGGGGGCCAACCCGCGACCTAACCTGCCTACCCTAAGGATCCGCGTGTTTTGTCTGAGAGTGGGATATTTACGCGCGCAACCCCTCCGCTTTTGCAACACATTGCGATGTGGTCCCTGATTGCCTTTTTATTATTTTTAGTCTTTTCATCTGGTCGCAAAATTTTATTTTTATTGCATTTTGGTCTACATCAAAACGCTGCGCATAAAAGGGGTAGGGATATTTTCCCTTTTGCCCTATAGTACTTTTAACTCGTTACGATTTAGTCCATCATTCCCTTTTTATTATTTAAATTTCTCCCTAAATTTTTATTTACGTTTAAATTTAGTCCTTTTATATCCTTTTCATTTTTTTAATTTAAACTCTAAATTTTATTTTAATCCTAATCTAATCTTTTATTTATTTATTTACTCAATTTCAAGCTTTTATTTTATATGTATAATTGCTTTGTTGTATTTTACTTATCTTGTTTATTTGTTTATTATTGTTTATTTATTTATTTATCCTCTTCTAATATTTAAATTATTATTATTATTTTCCTTCTATTTACATTTTGTATTTTCGTTTTCTCTATTATTACTACTAAATTTTTTTTGTGTTGATTTTTTTGTTATGATTATATTATTAATTTTGCATTATTATTGCTATTATTATTATATTTTCTTTCGTATTTATTTACCTAATATTTTTTCTAAATAATACATTTATTTTATTTTATCGTTTTATCATTCATTTATTCGTATTCTTTTATATGCTTACAAACTTTAGATCATCCATCATTCTTATTATCATTAATATTATTTTTAAATTGTTTTATACGCTTTTATTTATTTGTTTGTTTTATGTTAGGTTTTTTTTAGCTTCAAATCTTAGTTTCTTTTTCCTTATTATTTTTCTTCTTTTTGCTTTTTTATTTTACTTTATTTTCAATCTTCAAATTTTCGTCTACATTAACGCATTTATCATTCTGTTATGCACGTAAGCACCGCAACGTATTTTACATTTCACCGCAAAATCGCGTTACATTTTATACGATGCATTAAAGATTTTGTTTAAAATAAGCAATACTCCGCGTTTTTTAGAAATTCGGGAAATCAAACCTTAACTTACGGAGCTTCGATTTTCTCGTTGAATCCCGAATAGCCGAATATCTGTTTGAAATTTAAAATTCGATTAAATAATAAAGTAAAGGGTCAGCTTATTTTCGAGAAGTTAAAACGCCGTGTCCTAACGTACGGGATACGACTTCTTTTGCTACCTCAAGATAAAGGGCTTTAACATACATTTTGATTCATTCAAACGACTTTCACGTAAAAAAGTAACATAGTATAAAGAGGGGTCGTATTTTAAATTTTTTTTCGAGCTTTCGGTTTTCGACACTAAGACATCAATTAATCAATTAGGTATCAATTTTGTGTCGTTATGAGGGTGCTAATCCTTCCTCGTACGTAACCGACTCCCGAACCTATTTTCTAAATTTCGTAGACCAAAACCGTCGTTTCAGTAAATCAAACCTTTTTACTAAAATGGCCAAATTACGAGGTGACCCGATCACACCTCATCAAAAAGGATTGGTGGCGAATTCCATTTTTTCATTTTCATTTTTAAAATAAAAGTTGACCCCGTTTTTCAACAAAAAAATGGTTACGACAGCTTGGCGACTCCACTGGGGACAAAATAAGAGATTCAAGCCACGAATTGATTACTTTTTGTCTTTTTGTTCAAAATTGAAAACTTGACTTAAATTTACAATCCTTTCGTTGCATTCCATCCGTTTTATTACGATCTTCATCATTGTGGTTTATAATTTCTTTACTGGTTTGAGTTTTTTGACATCTTTCTGCACATTGCATTACATAATCGGTCAATTTTACCCTTTAAGTCGGAGTGAGAAACTATTCCTTCGTGAGGTCTTCACCTTCATGCAGGATAGTGGATCGCTTTTGGGATACATTCGTACCTATGTCTTCGTGAGATTTTCATCTTCGTGCAACCATAGGAAAATGTATTCCTCTTAACTGAACTCGGTTCATATGAGCCTATAATGGGTGAGGATCGAGGAATCTGCTGGTTCAGGTACCCTTACTTTAGAACCAAACTACGTATAGCGAGCTTTAAGAGCCCACCCTAGGAAGAACCACTCCAAACCCCTAGAGGAGTACAGGACTTTGCTTCAGGATTCAAGCCAACAAAGATTATTCGGGAGCCGTCAACATCCCGACTTACTTAAAAAAGCTAACGAGCATCACGAAGATAAGTGAACAATGGGTCGCAGCCCGGATCAAGCAAAAAGGAGATAATAGAGACATCTCTTGGAAAATTCAAAAGATTTAATCTTAACATCCGGATATGAAGAAAAGGATCAATGTCTTTGCCTGGAGTATGCGAGCAAGACCATATATGTATTCGTTTTATGTAAAGATATTTGTCTTCTAGTAAAGTTGCTCTAACATAATTGAATCAGAATCAACGTCTCTTTTTACGTTCATTTCATGTATTAGCATTGGATTGTATTATATATATATATATATATATATACAAACTCACAAAAGACTCTAAAATTGTGGCAGTTACCCTGGAGTATCATTACGGTACATGAGAAAAAAACTGAAGCAATGGACGAAAGGTTGAAAAGATTAGAGCAAATGCAAATACAGATGCAAGAGCAATTGGCCAAAATTCAACAAGATATGAGGAAATTCCAAAGAAATGTGATGAGCCAGTTAACCCAGTTGCTAGCTGGAGGGTTAGAAAAAGGAAAGAGCCCTATGGTCAATTCTGAGGACGATAATGAGGACCCTGCTTATCCTCCAGGCTTTACCCTAACAAAAACTCAAGCACAACCAAACGCGCATCTACAAAGGGTGTCCGTTAACATCAGACCACAATACCAGACTGGTACCTCAACACTGGTGAACTTCCCGACAGGTTCAGGTTCTAACTTGGGGGATAATCTAACCAATCCTATTGTCCTCAATCTGGATGATCTTGCGGAAACAAAACAGGCGAGAGTGGAGCTCCCAAAACAATTTGAAGATCGTTACAAACGGAAAAGGCGAGAGTGGAGCTCCCAAATCAATACTTTAAAGGCCCTAAGGAAGAGGGAAAATGAAGTGAATAATGCGCGTATGTATAACAAGGTCTATTCAAAGCCGATTACCGTAAGCCAGCCAAGGGCGACAACTACTAGCCATTAGATCCCCCCATAGCAAGAAACCAATCCAAGATCAAACTCAGAAAAAAATCTGGTTCACGCCCATCCCAATCACGTATGGGGAGTTGTACCAAAGTTTGTTTGATGCACATGTAGTATCCCCTTTCTACCTAAAACCTATGCAGCCTCCATACCCTAAATGGTACGATACGAATGCCCAATGCGAGTACCACGAGGGAACCACAAGACACTCGATCGAGAACTGCATCGCTTTCAAAAAGATAATCGAAAGACTCATCAAAATTGACATTGTGAAATTCGATGATTCATCTAGTGTAGAAAATCCGTTACCCAACCATTCTGATAAAAGGGTAAACGCGATAATCGAGAGTGCAGGGAAGAGAATCAAGACAGATGTAGCAGAAGTGAAAACCCCTCTGAGGGAGGTTTGGAAGAAAATGGTAGAAGGAGGATTAATCACACAGGATTTAGGGGAGAAACCCGGAGAAGCAAGGAACTACTGTAAGTTCCATGATGAAGAGGGTCACGTGATTCAAAAGTGCAATGAATTCAGAGACTTGGTGCAAGGCCTGATGGATAATAATGAACTGGAATTCTATGAATATACTGAAGGCCCGGATGGAATGTTCAGAAATGAGAGCATCAATGCTATATCTGAAGAAGGAATCAGAAGAGAAAACTTATCGGGCATCCGCTCTTATGAGCCTGGGAGTGTTTTGAAGAATGGGACTATGGAAGAGATCCATGTATTTTTTAGAGCTAATTTAGAGTAATATTTAAAACACCCTTGTTGCTTTAAGCCTAGAAGCCATAAGAATCCTTTCGTGAAATAAGCTCATGTCCAACGCCTTTGTTTTCAATGAAAAATGCATTTTCGTGTCTCGCCTTGAGCAAATATTCTTTTATTCCTTCATTTCATTCATGTTCATACCACATAAATAATTATTCTTAGATTCATTTGTTCTTTGAATATTCTTTCGTACCTACAACAGGTCTCTAGATATCAACGACATGAGCGACACTGCTACTGACTCAGAATCTCTTTTTGAGCAAGAAATGTGTCTAGAGGGGTCTCAGGACTTTGAAGACGACAAAAATTGTAACCTATCTCTTGATTTGTTAAGGATGGTAGAACAAGATGAAAAACAGATCCTACCTTACAAAGAGTCATTGGACATTGTAAGCCTAGGAGAAGAGAAAGAGGTGAAGATCGGAGCCTGTATCACCACAGAGACAAAGCGAGACATTATTGAGTTATTCCAAGAATTAAAGATGTTTTCGCATGATCGTATCAAGATATGCCTGGGCTACTAAGACATATAGATGTTGTTAAGGCTAAGAAAATCTTAGAATAGGTCCATAAGGATGTTTGAGGAACACATACTAATAGTTTTACAATGGCCAGGCAAATCAAGAGGTTCTGGTACTGCTGGTTCATCATGGAAGGGGATTGCATCAGTTATATCAAGAAATGCTATAAGTGCCAAATTTATGGAGACAAGATTCTTGTGCCTCCTTCATCTCTTCATGTATGACATCTCTATGGACTTTCTCTATGTGAGGCATGGATGTCAGTGGGCCAATCTCACCAAAGGCTTCTGGCGGGTATCGATTTATCTTTATGGTCGTCTATTACTTCACTAACTAGGTGGAAGCTGCTTCGTATGACAATGTCACAAAGTCAACAATCAGCAAATTCTTGAAAAAGAAATCATATGTCAGTATAGAATGCCAAAACGGATCATATCTGACAATGCACTAAATTTGAACAACAACACGATATCAAAAGTTTGCAGTCTGTTTAAGATTAAAACACCATATCGCCCCAAAATGAATGGTGCAGTGGAGGCAAAAAAAAAAGAAAAAAAAAAGAAGATCATGGGAAAATGATTGAGACTCATAAAGATTGGCATGAAAAGTTACCATTCGCCCTCTATGCCTATCGGACGTCTGTCAGGACCTCTACCGGGGCAACGCCTTTCTTATTAGTTTATGGATGGAGGCAGTTTTGGCCATTGAAGTCAAGATTCTTTCTCTCCAAGTTTTATCAGAGTTGAAGTTGGATGAAGTAGAATGGATCCAATCCCGATATGGTTAGCTAAACTTGATCGAAGAAGAGAGGCTAAGGGCTATCATCATAGTCAAATGTACCAAAAACGAATGATGTGAGCTCACAATAAAAAGGTTCGCCCCAGAAAGTACCATGTGGGGGACTTGGTATTAAAGGAAATTCTTCCCATACAAAAGCACTTCAGAGGAAAATGGATGTCAAACATGAAGGACCTTATGTTGTAAAGAAGGCCTTTTCTGGAGGAGCATTGACTTTGACTGAAGTGGACGGCAAGAGCCTGTCTAATCCAGTGAATTCGGATTCAGTCAAAAAGTACTTCATTTAAAAAAAAGAAGAAGAAGAAGAAGAAGAAAAAGGAGAGGCCAAGGCGAAAACCCGCAAAGGGTGCCTTGAGACCAAAGGGTTTTTAAATTGAAAACCCAGAAAAGGGCAACTCAAATTTTGATCAAAGGTGGGGCATGCGGTAGTCTTGCTATGCCTGAATTAACAAGGAGGGGGGATGCTACGTCTTGGGGCATCAACAAAGTACTCTAGATCTCTTAAACACATATTGAGCTCAAAATGGTCCTCAAGAAGTTCGTGCAGAGAAGCTCATGCTGCGATATTTGGGGCACCTATTTTTCTTTTACTCATTTTGTATTTCAGTAGTGTTTGCTTTCTTGGATTAATCTATTCTTTCCAAATTTTTTTCCTGATAAATTTCAGTTCTGTCCATCATTATGATCTTTTTCAAGCATTTTGCATTGAAAAAAGATTAATGGACTAATAATACTTTCACAAAAGGAGTTCTGCATATTACTCTAGAAATTTCTAAATAGTACAAGAACCTGAAACAAGACTATTATTTAAAACTCACCAAACCTAAGGGTTGGAAATATTTGAGAAAGAAGAGTCTAAATTGTGGCTATTTCTTCGGAGTTTCTGTCAAAGATATCAGCTGAACAAGAAAACCGAATATTGGGTTAGTGATAGAATCTTGAGGAACAACGAGCAATGACAACCCAGACATTAAAAAGGGATCATTCTCATGACATTCTGTATTCATGCAAATATCATTCATACACACCCAATTAGGAGCATCTGATTCATTCTAATCATGAAATCCTAATCATTTGGCATAAGCAAAGGCCCATGAAATCGATTCTACACGTCATGTCCCCCAGAGGACTGTGTAGCAAGATCGGTGAATCCACAAATCTCATCTCCCTAAAGTAGAAGTGGAGCAGATTGAAGTTGTAGATCTTATCTCCTTGAAGTTGTAGTGGAATAGATCGAAGATGGAGAATCTTATCTTCCTGAAGTTGCAGTGGAGCAGATTGAAGCCACCAGCCTTATCTCCCTGAAGTTGCAGCTGAGCAGACTGAAGACAACGAATCTTATTTCCCTGGCGTTGCAGTGGAGCAGATTAAAGCTACAAATTATGGCGGATCTTATCTTTCTGAAGTTGTAGTGGAGCAGATTGAAGCCACCAGCCTTATCTCCCTGAAGTTGCAGCGGAGCAGACTAAAGATAGCGAATCTTATTTCTCTGGCGTTGCAGTGGAACAGAGTAAAGCTACAAATTATGGTTGATCTTATCTTCCTGAAGTTGTAGTGGAGCAGATTGAAGCCACTAGCCTTATCTCCCTGAAGTTGCAGCGGAACAGACTGAAGACAGCGAATCTTATTTCCTTAGCGTTACAGTGGAACAGATTAAAGCTACAAATTATGGCGAATCTTATCTTCCTGAAGTTGCAGTGGAGCAGATTAAAGCCACCAGCCTTATCTCCCTGAAGTTGCAGCTGAGCAGACTGAAGATAGCGAATCTTATTTCCCTGGCGTTGCAGTGGAGCAGATTAAAGCTACAAATTATGGCGGATCTTATCTTTCTGAAGTTGCAGTGGAGCAGATTGAAGCCACTAGCCTTATCTCCCTAAAGTTGCAACGGAGTAGACTGAAGACAGCGAATCTTATTTCCCTAGCATTGTAGTGGAACGGATTGAAGCTACAAGTTACGAGCCTTATCTCTGTGAAGTTGCAGTGGAGTAGGAAAACACACAAACCTTATCTCCCTGAAGTTGTAGTGGAGCAGGTTGAAATTACCAATTCTTATCTCCTTGAAGTTCTAGCGGAGTAGATCGAAGCTACAAATCTCTTCTCCCTAAAATTACATTCGAGCAGATCGAAGCACCAATTCATATACTTCTGAAGTTGTAGTGGGTTAGAGCGAGGCTACTTGAGGAAGAGGAGCACCAAAAGAAGTTAAGGCTCGGCAAGACCAGGCAAAATTGGCTCTTTTAAAGTCTTTGCTTCATTCTCGTTACACGATAATAAGCAAAGAGGGGCAGTTGTATGGCCCAATTTTTGCCCGGGCCCATTTAAACCCAAAATAAGAGTCCAATTATTTTTAAAAATAGTCCATTAGAACCAAGTCCAAAATTACAATACCCAAACCCAATAAAAAAAAAACCTAAGCCCAAATGGCCCAAAATTAGACTAACTTTCAGCCAAACAGCAGAAAAAGAAAACCCTAGCTGCATGCCACTACTGCCAAGCCTGCTGCCACCTCGCACCTCCATGTTACCACTGTACGGCCTCCGTACTTGCAAAATAAAGACAAACACGCAAACAACAGAGAAGAAAGAGAGCAAAATATTGTATTATTATTATTATTTTTGGCTATAAAGCCAGAAAAGTCAATGTAACGTTGGAAAAAAATATCGAAAATACAAGAGAGAAGATTTCAAAATATAAATACTCAAGGTTGCATTTTATTCTATTTTATTTTTTATCTTGCTTTGGTTTCCTTTTTTTAAAAATTAAAAAAAAACGAAAGCTTACCTGTATATTTCGAGCCCCACCGCCGCAAGTGGGAGAGGTCACCGTCCCCGATGATGGACGGTTCTCTTCGGCAAAACAAAAGAGAAACCGAAAGGTCTTATTTTATTTTCCCCTTTTTGATCGAGTTTTTGTGGAAAACAGCCCTAGATTCGGGCTTTAAGTGCCAGAGCGCTCAAAAAGGAGGCTTTTGAGTTTTTCGGCCACCGTGGACGGCAGCGCCGTCGCCGGCGATCAGCGGCCGTCATGGTGATCCGGCGACCAAACATTGACCGACGTTTGACCGAACTAAGGGGAGAGAGAAAGGAGTTGAGAGAGTTTTGATGGTTTTATTTTTTAGGAAGAAGAAAAAATGAAATTTTTAGAAAAATTTGGGTTTAAGTAGAATAACAAAACGGCGCCATTTCATTAGGCCCCCCAGATGCCCAAAACAGTGTCGTTTTGGGGGCCAACCCAAGACCCGACCCGCCTACCCTGAGGATCCGCATGTTTTGCTTGAGAGTGGGATATTTACGCGCGTAACCCCTCCACTTTTGCAACACATTGCATTTGGTCCCTGATTGCCTTTTTTATTATTTTTATTCTTTTAATCTGGCCGCAAAATTTTATTTTTATTGCATTTTGGTCTACATCAAAACGCTGCGCATAAAAGGGGCAGGGATATTTTCCCTTTTGCCCCATAGTACTTTTAGCGCGTTATGATTTAGTCCATCATTCCCTTTTTTATTATTTAAATTTCTCCCTAAATTTTTATTTATGTTTAAATTTAGTCCTTTTATATTGTAATACTATCTAATCCTTTATTTATTTATTTACTCAATTTCAAGCTTTTATTTTATATGTATAATTGCTTTGTTGTATTTTACTTATCTTATTTATTTGTTTATTATTCATTATTGATTTATTTATCCTCTTCTAATATTTAAGTTATTATTATTTTCCTTCTATTTACATTTTGTATTTTCATTTCCTCTATCATTACTACTAATTATTTTTTTTTGTGTGTTGATTTTTTTGTTATTATTATATTATTATATTATTAATTTTGCATTATTATTGCTATCATTATTATATTTCCTTTCGTATTTATTTACCTAATATTTTTCTAAATAATACATTTATTTTATTTTATCGTTTTATCGTTCATTTATTCGTATTCTTTTATATGCTTACAAACTTTAGATCATCCATCATTCTTATTATCATTAATATTATTTTTAAATTGTTTTATATGCTTTTATTTATTTATTTGTTTTATGTTAGGTTTTTTTTAGCTTCAAATTTTAGTTTCTTTTTCCTTATTATTTTTCTTTTTTTGGCTTGTTTATTTTACTTTATTTTCAATCTTCACATTGTCGTCTACATTAACGCATTTATCATTTTGTTATGCATGTAAGCACCGCAATGCATTTTACATTTCACCGCAAAATCGTGTTACATTTTATACGACGCATTAAAGATTTTGTTTAAAATAAGCAATACTCCGCATTTTTTTAGAAATTCGAGATATCGAACCATAACTTACAGGGCTTCGATTTTCTCGTTGAATCCCGAATAGCCAATTATCCTTTTGAAATTCAAAATTCGACTAAATAATAAAGTAAAGGGTCGGCTTATTTTCGAGAAGTTAAAACGCCGTGTCCTAACTTACGGGATGCGACTTCTTTTGCTACCTCAAGATAAAGGGCCTTTGACATACATTTTGATCCATTCAAACGACTTTCACGTAAAAAAGTAGCATAGTATAAAGAGGGATCGTATTTTAAATTTCTTTTTGAGCTTTCGGTTTTTGACACTAAGACATCAATTAATCAATTAGGTACCAATTTTGGGCGTTACGAGGGTGCTAATCCTTCCTCGTACGTCACCGAATCCCGAACCCCTTTTTTGAATTTTGTAGACCAAAACCGTCGTTTTAGTAAACCAAACCTTTTACTAACATGACCAAATTACGAGGTGACTCGATCACACCTCATCAAAAATGATTGGTAGTGACTCCCTTTTTTCATTTTCATTTTTAAAATAAAAGTCGACCCTGTTTTTCAACAAAAAAATGGTTACGACAAATGTAGCTGTGAATGCAAGGCATCGGTAGTCCACCGGATTTTCAGATGAGTCGATCTCATTCTGCAGGAGAGTAACAAGCAAGAGAGACACCACAGCCACTGGTCCAATAGTGATATCCCGTGAGCTTCCCATGAATGCATAAATAAGAGGTGGAACAAAGCTACTATCTGCAATGCAATCCGAAAATCAATATGATTCCCTCCCACTCCACCATGGAAATACAATCTTAATAAGTAGAAAGAAGCTTACACAATCCATACTGGGGGTCGAGATTGGCAAGCTTTGCGTATCCAATGTCCTGATGTAAATTACAGTATATTAAAAAAAAAAAGAAGACAAAAAATGGAAAATTCAACTACATTAACTCGCAGACAGGGCTACCTGTGGTATGCACAGACTTGCAATGGTAAGTCCTGCATCCAGCCATGTAGTTTACTGCCGAGCGAGATAAGGATCCTGCATGAGCATGTAGATGATTAAAATATTAAATAGAGAAACCAAATTAAAATAGAAATATTAAATCAAAAGGACTAAAAGTTTAAAACCATTTTTTATATAATAGAATATCTAATTCATACTCACATTTAAATATATTATAAAAAAATACTACTTTACAAAAATTAAATTATAAAAAAATTTAAGAAAATTTACAATCAACCCCTCGAATCCCTAACAAATATTTTTAAAAAATAAAAAATGGACTCCTCGATTATAAGATTAAAAAGTTACCATGAGTAAAATTATATAATCAGAAAAAAAACAAAACTAAATAGTTCGAATAAGATAAAAGTTTTACACTTCAATACGATAAAGGAATCAAAGTTAGGTGTGGATTAGAACTCCAAATATATATATATATATATAAACAGGCACGAGTTTATTCATACTAAAGTTTTTTTTTGTTAACAAATATGCCATTTTTGAAATAAGTTTTGAAGACTTGAAGATGTTCGAGTTAAAAGGTAAAGAGAAAGTTGATGATGGTGATCGTTCATGGCTAGAGCTGTTGAATGGTGTTGAAGCATCTACTTCTAGTGAAAGCGAGAAGCTACAAAAATTAACTCAGATGGTATTGCCCAAGTTTGTAGCTTGTTTAGTCATGGAGATAGAGAACAAGATGATGGTTGAGAAAGAGAGTCACAAATCTTGTCATGAAATTGGAGTTGAAGAAGGAAAACAAGATTACTTGACTGGCAAGCAAAAGAAACAAAAGACAAGTGGCGACAGAAAGAAGAAGCAGAAGATTAATAATCAAAGAAAGAGAGAAGATCCGAAAAAGTTTATGGAAATGGGTTTGGAACCACCTCCGAATACGCCACAAGTATTCAAGGATTGCATTGAAGACTTGGGTGAGAGTGAAATAAAGCTGGTTATTCAAAAGTTTCTTCAAGTTACTGATTTGAGGCCTCAACAGAATCGTTTGTCAATGTCTTTGAAACAAATCAGAAGTACATTCCTAAATGAAAATGAAGAGAGAATGCTTAATGCCAAAAGACAGATGCTAGTAACTTTTGTAGAACCATGTCTTAGTGTATCTATGGGTGTTGGAAATTATATATTGCAAATTAATTATTCATGAGCACTATTCAAATTAAAAATAATGATTTATCATCTTATAAATTTAATTATTCATAAGCACTATTCAAATTAAAAGTGATGATTTATCATCCAATGGATACATTTCCATTGGACATGTTTCTCTCAAGAAGTATGTCCAATATGAAGGGTTGCGGCTCTTCAAAATTGTATTCATTGAGTGTATATAAATAGAGGTATTATGGTGCTCACAAAATATACAATTACAATCAATCTTATTTTTAGAAATTAGAGTAAGAGTTAGGGAATTCATTGATTTTCCTAATCAAAGGAAATTCAAAACTTCATTGTATCTCGATACGACCTTTGTCTTAACCCTCTAGTAACTTTGTGTGGAGGCAAATAGTTCTCTTTGGAAAGCGTCATCCACGCCTCGGAGTGTACTGTTTATTTCCATATAAGTCTCCGATTCTATCGTCTCCACTCAAATCTCCAACAATCAAAGAGAACTATTTTTGGAGATGGCGACGGAAGCTACCACCGCATTCAAAGTGATGAACCAAAAGTTTATGAGACTTGACCGATTTGATGGTTCAAACTTCAATCGTTGGAAGGACAAGATGTTGTTACTTCTTACTGTCCTAAATGTGGCGTACGTTCTGGATCCAAACCTACAACTAGTAGAGGATCCCGTCCTCAATGCAAATTCTAAGAAAATTGTGAAAGTGGCTGAACTCAAGAAGAAACGCGAAAAAGACAATTTCACATGTCGAGGACACATCCTCAACACCTTGTCTGATCAATTGTATGGTCTTTACATGTTGATGCAATCCCCGGTAGAAATATGGAAAGCTCTTGAAGAGAAATACAACACCGAGCGACAAGGTACTGATAAATTTTTAAGGATGAAGTATTTCGAATTCAAAATGCTCGATAGTATCCCAATCATGGATCAAGTCCATGAATTATAAGTCCTTGTAAGTAGGCTTCGTGACTTGAAAGTTGTTATTCCGAAATTGTTACAAGTTGGGGCTATCATCTCGAAGTTGCCTTCGTCTTGGAACAATTATCGAAAAAAACTTCTACATATGGCAGAGGGCTTCACTATGGAGAAAATACTTAGGCATTTACGTATTGAAGAGGAAACTCAGAAGTGTGATACAGTGTATCTTCCCCCAGGTTCTAAAGTGAACCATCTGAGCCAGTCCAAGAACTCTCAAAATGGTAAGCGAAAGGCCACATCAAGACTAAGGACGTGCATGGCAAGAAGAAAAAAACTCACAATTGTTATAATTACAATAAGAAATGACACTATATTAAAGATTGCAAACTTCTAAAAAAGAAGCAAGATGCCACAACTTCCAAAGCCAATATGGTGGAGGGCATGGACTTAGTGGCCATGGTTACGGAAGGGATAAAAAATTTGGAGATTGGTATGATTGCTAAACTCAACATAGCCATGACTGAAAAGTCCTGTAATCGGTGGCTCGAATCCGAAGCTACTGTCCATGTGTGTAATGACCGACAACAATTCAAGAATTATGACCTCGTGGTAAACCGTGAAGTGTTTATGGGCAACTATCAATCGATTAAGGTGCTCAGTCAAGGGACAGTGGAACTCAACTTCACATCTAGGAAAAATATTAACTTTGACAGTGTTGCATGTTCACGATGCGAGAAAGAATTTAGTGTCCACAAGTATTCTATGTAACAAGGGGCTCAAGATTATCTTGGAATCCGATATGTTTGTCTTGTTTAAGGGTGATATATATGTAGGAAAAGGATATTATAACGAGTGTATGTTCAGGTTGAGCATTGATATGAATAAAGTTAATTCTTCTACTTATATTGTTGAATCTTATCATTTGTGGCATGCGCATTTAGCACATTTTAATTTTAAAACTTTATAATATATGCAAAAGAATGGTTATATAAGTCTAAGTAATGATGAGTTTGAGGATAAATGTGAAATTTGTATTCAATCAAAAATTACCAAGAAGCCGTTTCCTAATAAGTGTGAAAGGAATTCACAAGTGTTAGATTTAATTCATTCGAATGTTTATGAATTAAATGGAATATTAACAAGAGGTGGAAAACGATATTTTATCACTTTTATAAGATGAATTCTCTAGATTTACTTATGTTTATCTCATGAGAAGTCAAGACGAGGCTTTTAATATGTTTAAACGTTTTAAAAATGAGGTTGAGAATTTATTTAGTAAGAAAATCAAAGTGCTTTGTAGTGATAGAGGTGGTGAATATTTTTCAAACTAGTTTAATATATTTTGTGAGGAAAGGTGTGGTACATGAGTGTTCCACTCCTTATACTCCGCAACAAAATGGTTTGGTGAAGTAGATATGGTTAACTCGATGTTGTTAAATGTTAAACTTCCATATAATCTATAGGGTGAAGCATTATTAACTGCGTGTTATATTCTTAACAGAATACCATCGAGAAAATTCAAAGTATCTCCGTATGAGTTATGGAAGGGTCAGATGTCAAACTTAGATTATTTCAAAGTGTAAGGGTATTTAGCTTACTATAGAGTTCCCGACCAACAGAGAACAAAGTTAAGTCCAAGAGCCGTCAAGGGTGCATTCGTTGGATATGCCCAACACTCTAAGGCTTATCGTGTTCTTGACTTAGTGTCAAATACGATAATTGAAACAAGAGATGTTTTATTCATTAAAAATAAGGTTTTCAATGATTCAACAGATTCAGAAAAAGAATATCAACCAATGATCTCAAGTGATCAAACCAAAATAAGTATTTGTGATAATAAGGATACGGAGCCGATAAAAAGTCAAAAAGTGAGAAAAGTAAAGGACTTTGGTCCTGATTTCATTTCCTCGCAATCTCTAGCATTCCTTGTTGAGGGAAATAGAGAATTCATAATTAGGAAGATCCCCATAATGTTTAATGTGGATGGTGATCCACAATCCTATGGTAAAGCCATGACTTCTAGGGATGCAGTATTTTGGAAAGAGGCGATCTATGATGAAATGGATTTAATATTATCCAACAATACTTGGATTCTAGTTGATCTTCCTCAAGGATCGAGGCCTATCGGGTGCAAATGGGTGTTTAAAAGGAAGAATACTCCAACAGAGGGTTCTCCAGCCTTTAAGGCTAGGTTGGTGGCTAAAGGATTTAGGCAAAAAGAAGGCTTAGGTTATTTTGACACTTATACACCAGTGGCTAGGATGACCTCCATTTGAATTCTTATAACACTTGTATCTATCCATAAGTTACATGCGTATCAAATGCATGTTAAGACGACTTTTTTGAATGGCGATCTCAAAGAGAAAGTCTACATGGAGCAACCAGAATGTTTTGTGCTTCCCGAGAATGAACATAAAGTGTGTAAGTTGATCAAGTTATTATATGGTTTAAAAAAAGTGCCTAAATAGTAGCATGAGAAATTTGACTCAATTATCTTGTCATATGGTTTTTTACATAATGGTGCTGATAAATGTATTTACACTAAATTCATCGATAGGTATGGTGTAATTATTTGTCTCTATATAGACAATTTGTTATTTTTAGTACGAACATGGAAGGTGTTCGTGATACCAAAGAGTATCTAGCCTCGAAATTTAAAATAAAGGATCTCAATGAAGTAGATACAATTCTAGGTATAAAGGTGAAAATGCATGAAAAGGGCTTTGCACTAAGTCAATCTCACTACATCGAGAAAGAATTGGAAAATTTTAAACACTTTAATATCAAGGATCCGAACACTCCATAAGATTCGAACTTCAGGTTAAGTGAGAATAATGGTAGGGCTACAGCGCAACTTGAGTATGCTAGCGCAATCGGAAGTCTAATGTATGCAATGCATTATACTAGACCTCATATCGCATTTGATGTGTGCAAATTGGCGAGATTTACTAATTGTCCTAGTATCGATCATTGGAAAGGCATTTGTAAGATTTTTGGTTATCTTAAGAAAACAAAAAAATTGGGATTATTCTATAATGATTATCCTGCAGTACTAGAAGGTTACTCGAATGCAAATTGGATTACAAGTATAAGTGACAATAAGTCCACATCGGGATAGATTTTTAAAATTGGAGGTGGAGCCATTAGTTGGGCCTCCAAGAAACAAACTTGCATCTCACATTCAACTATGGAAGCTGAATTTATAGCCTTAGTGGCTACTGACAAGGAAGCAGAATGGCTAAGAGATCTCTTGCTAGATATAAAGTTGTGGCCACAACATAGGTTCGCCATTTCCGTATATTGTGATAGTGAATCTACCATGTCTCGAGTGTACAATAATGTGTACAATGGTCTAGACATATAAGTTTGAGACATGAGTATGTAAGACAATTGATTAGGGACGGTGTGATAACTGTTACCTATGTTAAGTCAATTGAAAATGTAACACCCCAAACCCGGCCTAGACGTTAAGCCCGAATCTGGTGTGTCACATGGAAGTTTTTTTTTTTCAAACCATCTTTGAGATTGTTAAAAACTTGTTTGAGAATTACAGCCTCTTTGTTAAAACCCAAAACACTTAAGCAATTGTTGTTTACTTGAAAACGTAATTATCTTTAAAAACCTTTTTGGTTGTGAAAATATATTTGAAATAAACAATTTGCGAAAATGGGACGTTTGGGAATAAAGTTGCAGAAGCATTTTGAAAGAAAATCCGAGGCCTGATTACAACATTTAACCCAAAATAGTAGAGTAATAAAATAAACAAGAAAGAAGTCTGAAGTCCAAATAAACCATTTCTGAAGTATGGTCTCCATCGAGTCATCCAAGGCCCAAGTCCACGTCACTGAGCATTACCTGAAAAGGTTAAGAGAAAGGGGGGTGAGTTACAAGAACTCAGTGTGTAATCCCCTTACCATCATCCACTGGGTCGGAACACACATAGCAATATTTTGGGCCTAAGCCCATTTACAATTATAACATAATAACATGTATATAATATGCATATGATATGCAAATCCCAAACCAAACCTAATTTCCATCCGCTACACACCACCCGTACCAACCAGCACACCTGTGGGGATCAAGTCAACCCACCCCGCCAACACACCAATCGCAGGCATAAAGCCATTTAAAATGTTTGTGGCAGAGGCACCGAACTAGATTGTGACAGAGTCACCGAACTAGATTGTGGCAGAGCCACCGAACTGGATTGTGACAGAGTCACCGAACTAGATTGTGGTAGAGCCACTAGCACTTCTCTTCAATTTTATCCCAACCCATGCAATCATGTATGCATATACAAAGCATAACAGTATTCATAGAATAATTTCATCATAAGGCCCATAATACAAGTTGGCCCATTAACTAATCTAGCAATTTGGCCCATTAATCAATCTTAACAATTTGGCCCATTAAGCGATCTAGCAAAATTTGGCCCATTAATCGATCTAGCAAATTTTTTTGGCCTATTAATCGATCTAGCAAATTTTGGCCCATTAATCGATCTAGCAAATTTTGTCCCATTAATCGATCTAGCAAATTTTGGCCCATTAATCGATCTAGCAATTTTTTTTTTCAAATTTCACACTTGGCCAATTTATCAAAATAATTCATATGGCCCAAAATATCACTTTTTAACAAAATAACCCATTAAGGGCAAATCCGTAATTCCCACAACCTTAATACCGTTTCATGCATTTACACAAAAAGTGTTATTATACCGTATTTTCTGATTTTACAAATCTTACGATTTATTCTAATGCTTACGGTATAATATCTAACCCATGAGATAAGTGTGAAATTACACACTCTGGCCTATATCACAGATATCAAACTGCCCATATATCAAATATCACATTTGGCCCATAAAGGGTATTTTCGTAATTCGATCCATAGGGACATTTCGTAATTCGACCCATTAGGGGCATTTTCGTAATTCGGCCCATAAGGGCATTTTCATAATTCGGTAATCGTACCCACTAAGGGTAATTCGATAATTTACTCTCTAAGGGAAATTTAGAAATTTTACCCACCAAGGGTAATTCGGTAATTTACTCTCTAAGGGTAATTCAGAAATTTTACCCACCAAGGGTAATTCGGTAATTTACCTTCCAAAGGTAAATTCGGTAATTTACCCTCCAAAGGTAATTCGGTAATTTACCCTCCAAGGGTAATTCGGTAATTTACTTTCTAAAGGAAATTCAGAAATTTACCCACTAAGGGAAATTCGATAATTTACCTTCCAAAGGTAAATTCGGTAATTTACCCTCCAAGGGTAATTCGGTAATTTACCTTCCAAAGGTAAATTCGGTAATTTACCCTCTAAGAGTAATTCAGTAATTTACCCTCCAAGGGTAACTCGGTAATTTCGCAACCCAGGGGTATTTCGGTAATTTACCCTTCAAGGGTATTTCGGTAATGTTGCAACCCAGAGGTATTTCAGTAATTTACCCTCTAAGGGTATTTTAGTAATTTTGCAACCCAGGGGTATTTCGATAATTTACCCTCCAAGGGTATTTCAGTAATTTCGCAACCCAGGGTATTTCGGTAATTTACCTGCTAAGGGTATTTCAGTAATTTCGCAACCCAGGGTATTTTGGTAATTTACCCTCTAAGGGTATTTCGGTAGTTTTACCCACCAAGCGTAATTCGGTATTTTACCTTCCAAGGGTAAATTCGGTAGTTTTACCCACCAAAGGTAATTCGATAATTTACCTTCCAAGGGTAAATTCGGTAGTTTTACCCACCAAAGGTAATGCGGTAATTTACCCTCTAAGGGTAATTCGGTAATTTCATATTCAACGGTGTTTCCGAAGGCCTACTATCGCCTCGAGTGGCACAGAATTCTATTTGTGTCTCTTCGGAACTATTGGGTCAAAAATCCATTTTAGGCCCAAACGGGGTAATTTCGCAATTCTGGACTTAACTACTAATTTGCGCATAAAAATTTAAAACTGTCCATCTGCGTCATACTGACTAAATTGATTATAACTCGAGTTAGGAAACTCAAAATTTAGATCTGTAAAATTTCCTTGAAACTAGACTCATATATCTTCTTACTGTAATGTTTTTAGAATTTTTGTCCTAGCCATTTAGTACAGTTTATTCCTTAAATTTTCCCTTGTTTCACTGTCCAATGATTCTGACCTCTCTTAACTTAATTTCAAATATCTCACTGTACGGTTTTCATATACTGTTCCAACTTGTTTCTCTTGAAAATGGGCTCACTAAGGAATCCATACATATAAATTATAACCCATAATTCATTTTGTACAATTTTATAAGATTTTTCCAAAACAGATCAGTGAACCCCAAAGTTAATCAGAACCAGTCTCACTAAAATCAAGATATCTCAGAATATAAAATTCATTTTCCTTCTCCGTTTCTTCCATATTAAAATAGACACAGTAAGCTATAATTGGATATCTTATTCACTTTCTAATTCCTTTTCTCATATTTTTAGTTATTTTTCAAAAACACATCACTGCTTCTAACTGAAACTGTTTTATTACAAAATACGATTACCACTACGATCATACGCACACCCGAGTGATTACGGATGCCGGTTTTTAGTTTTCTTTGGTATTTCCACCGATTAACAGCATATTTCATACAAACTTTCACAGAAGTGTGAGATTACACACCATTTCAGATATGTATATGGAAGGGTATGAGATTACACACCTTATTCGGAATCCGTAACGCGATGCTGTCTGCGACACCAAAAATCCGAGTCACCTATTACGAGGGATATGTTTTTGATTGAACCTTTGATAAAGTACTTCGAGACCTTGGAACCAGCATAAAATCTCTCATGGCAAGTCCCTAGACTCTCAACCATGTTACAAATTAGTCCCCTCATTAGCTAGCTTAAGCTTTGGGGATTCCAAAAGTAAAATTTTTTATCAAGCAAGATCATAAAAATCACTTACTTGTGAGGAGAAATGTTCGCTGAAAATTTTGAGCTCCATAACCCTTATTTCTCTTCAATTTTCGGTGGATGAAGATGTAGGAATAGTGAAAAGATGATAACATCTTTATTCCTCTTATTCTATTCATTTAAAACACCTAACATCACCAACTTTTGACCAAAATAAATGCTCTTGTCCCTATATTTTTTTTTTGGCCGGCCTACTCATTTAGACAATGCCAAATTGTACTTTAAGGACCTCCAATTAATATTTCTTAGTCAATTTGCACCTCTAGCAATTAAAATTAAACTTTAGCACTTTATGCGATTTAGTCCTTTTTTTGAAATTAAGCCCTCAATCGCTAAAATTGAGACACCAAAAATTTCATGCATGTTTATAAACATGTTATACACATAGAATAACATGACAATAATTTTCTCTATCCTCGGTTTAGTGATTCCGAGATCACTGTTCCGACTATCCCCTAAATCGAGCTATTACACCCTCCATGCATTTTTTTTTCACCTACCCCATTCTTTTCAAATCTCATCATTATATTTTTTTTTCACCTACTCCATTATTTCAAATTCCATCATTACTATTTTCCCACTTCTTTATTATCCTTTTTTTTTTATTTCTTTCCTTTCTTTTTCCTTGTTTTCCTCTTTACCTTATCTTTTTAGTCATCAATTCATTTTTCTTTTATTTCTTTCCTTTAATAATGTCATGGTTGACACTTGGAAGAGCACACAAAAATAAATCCAAAATTTGCAAAAGATGGGATTTAAACCCCTTCCCTCCATGCTCTCCACTTGATGCCATAACCTCTTTACCAATAGTTCATTTATGTTAACAATTTACTCACTTATTTCCATAAACTTTGATGCCTCTTACTATCTCTCCTTAATAGGCTTAAACACAAACTTTCACTAAGGCCCAACTTGAACTCGAAACTTCAAAGAACTCCGTAACATTCCAAAATCACCTTACTAATAAGTCCCACTTGAAATAATGCCATTCTCAAATTCCTATAAATTTTAAACACTTCTACGCCCAAGGCCCATTGGGCCCATTCCTACTAGGCCCAATTTCGAGATGTTACAGAAAATTTAGCGGATCCATTAACAAAAGGTTTGTCAAGGGATTTGGTTAAGAGTACGATCACTAAGATGGGATTAAAACCATTCTAATCACGTCATTGATAATAGAAACTCTACCTTGTTCTAGCCAAAAGTTAGTTTCAAGGTTCAAAGGGTAATAACAAGTTATCGAATGACAACGTACACAAAGGATCAGGATTTAGTGTTTATATTTTAGGTGGATGAGTTTTACTCTTAATGGATGGACATTAATTGTCATGAAATCCACCTATATGGACATGAAGTGGTGCCGCTTCAACGAGATTTTCTTTATGGTTTTCTCTTGTACATGTTCATAAAACAGGATGAGCACATGGCCATAACGGTGGTAAAGCAAATTAAACTCTTACTCTAATACTTTACGATTATGTGTGAAATTTTTTCAGTATTGACTTTAAGAATGATGGTTCAAGTGACTAACCATCATTCACTTTATTGATACTCTGAGAGTTTGCACTAAAGGAAGGTTCAATCTGCGGACACCCTTCTTTATGCATAATCATTGTGTACTTATTTTTTGGAATTAGCAATCTAATGGGGGATTGTTGGAATTTATAGATTACAAATTAATTATTCATGAGCACTATTCAAATTAAAAGTGATGATTTATCATCTTACAAATTTAATTATTCATAAGCACTATTCAAAATAAAAGTGATGATTTATCATCTAATGGATACATTTCCATGGGACACGTTTCTCTCAAGAAGTATGTCAAATATGAAGGGTTGTGGCTATTCAAAATTGTATTCATTGAGTGCATATAAATAGAGGCATTATGATGCTCACAAAATATACAATTACAATCAATCTTATTTTCAAAAACTAGAGTAAGAGTTAGGGAATTCCTCGATTTTGCTAATCAAAGAAAACTCAAAACTTCGTTGTATCCCAGGAGGACCTTTGTCTTAACTCTCTAGCAACTTTGTGTGGAGGCAAACAGTTCTCTTTGGAAAGTGTCATCCGCGCCTCGGAGTGTACTGTTTATTTCCATATAAGTCTCTGATTCTATCGTCTCCGCTCAAATCTCCAACATGGTAAACTTGACCAAGTGGAGCATCGGGTCGAGCCTGTCATATATCATAAATGGAGATTATAGTAAGGTGTTGAAGAATAATAGGGATAGCCTGAAGCCAAACACGATGGTTCAGATTTGGTCATTTCGTGTCCAACCAAATTCAGAGATAGGTTTTACCTTGATCAAAGTTGTAGACAGAGAATATTGTCACGTCATTGATTAATGATACACCCAGCTTACCGGGTGCTTTTGTTTTTTATTATGACAGAGCCACGACAGGGCTTACAAGAGAGAGGCCCGTGGAAAACTACCTTTGCTGCTCTCTCTGTTGTTTTACATAAATGGTAAAATTGTGATTTTAGTCCCTGTCTCATATTTTATTTAGTTTACGTAGTTAAATTTAACTTAACTTCTATCGTTAGTTCAATATTAAACACTAATAACATATTTTTCTCTTAAAAACCAACACAAAAAATCTGTCAAAAATTTATCCCTTTACATTTAACTATTAACTATTAATTCTTTTTGTAATATACGTTTATCTGCTAGTATTTTTTGTAATAAAGAAAATAGTCCATGAGTATATCGGTTAGGAATTAATTAATTTTTTTAAGTTTTAAAAAATATTTAATTGTGCCAAAATGAATTTTTTATCGCAAATCTAAATGATTTGAAATTTTAAATGAAAAGTTAAAGTAATTTGTTTAAGAGCTAAATAAGTCATTGTGCCAAAATAATAACTGATATCAAAGTTTAATTATTAATTTTAACCTAATAAATAGACAACACAAATTTTTATGGCAAAATTCAACTCATAAATTTATGCATATCATTATCGAAGCTTAAAAATTTAAAGTTAACTTATAAAAAATAAATTAAAATTAAAATTAGAGGCATTAATAATTTTTTTTCAAAAAATTAATGAACAAATTTATAAAAAGCACAGAATAGTAAAAAAACAATTTATATATAAATAAAAAATTTAATATTTAATATTAAATATTAAATATTATTATTATAAATCAAATTGAAACAATATAAAGGTTTTCACACTGAAATATCTCATTTTATTATATATTAATTTTTAAATTAATAAAAAATATATTAGAAAAAGATATCAATTAATTTTTTTTGTTTTCTATTGAAAATTACTCAAGTTGGTGTCATTTTAACAAACCTATAGTCTATTTTCAATTAATTCTATAACTCTAATGAAATCCAACTAAACTATCCAACAAAATAACTTCTTCTTCTTCTTTTTTTTTTTATATTGATAAATTTTATAATTAAAACAATAAAAACAAAAATGAATGTTTTTAAGCTTTAAATTTATTATTTATTTTAATAAAATATGGTAAATTTAAATACTAACAATTAAGTTTGCCTTGAAGGCGAAGCAGCCATAAAGAACTACAATAATATAAGCAAGGCGAACCATTGTCCAATGAAATCATTTAAGATAATAATAAGAATGCAAGGAATATAAAAACTAAAATTTAAAAAATTAAAATATAAAGACCACCCTCTCAATTTTAATAAAATTTATAATTAAACAAAATTAATCTTGATAATGGCCAATAATGCTTATAAAAAGATTCGGACAAATCTGGATACTCATATCAAAATCTAGGTAAAAATGGATATAATGTTGCAATAAATTTAATCTAATATAAATTATTATATTTAAAAAATAAATTTATATATTAATATGATTTAATTTCATTAACCATTATTAAAGAAAATTTATAAAAAAAATAAAAAAGAATGAAATACAAGTTAATTAATATATATGAATAAATAAAATTAAGAATTGTGTAAAATTAATATAGAACACGTAACATTTTGCAGCTTCCTAACCTGATAATATTTGGAAATTTTATAGCAACATAGCAGAGTGAGCAGGAATGCAAATGGAGTGCATCTAATCTTATTTACCTATACTCCTTCTTTCAACTTACAAATTTTAAACTAATTTGCTTTTCTTACAATTTACAACCAACTCTTTCATCTCAAACCAGCTTAAGCGTGGATCATAGCATTTATTATCCGACTTTAGATTGAAGATTTATATACATTATGAACAAGGACTATAAAAATGGCATAATTCTTGCTGATAGTAGGCTGTAGTTTCCTTCGAAGTACCTTATTAGTAATATTTCTATTTATCGTCCTAATTTACTGTAGCTCGAAATTCAAATAAGTGGCTAAAAGATTTTTGGAGGATGACAACTTCTAGCTGACAAAGTTAGATATTCAGATATTCCTAGACAAAAGATCAATAGGGAGAGGCACAGAAAGTTTAGAAAAAGGAAAGATTTTACTAACCTGCTCAGTGGGTGCCAAGTCATCCTTAATTTCAGATTCTTTACTGGATACATCCAAAGAAGACATGTCAGCAAGACCAGGATTATCACCACTCGTATCAAGGGAACTTATTTTGTCACTTGGAAGTACATTTTTCTTGTACGAATCAATAGTTGAAGGACCGACATTGTCTGGCCTGGAAGTTGCACAATGCTCTGGTAAACTATTCAACTTAGCATCAGCCTTCAACACATCTTGAGATCGTTCAGTAGCATGTGAAGATGAAACCCTGCACAAATCATCTTCATTACTGAGACTCCCCAACCCAAACGTTGAATCACAACTTCTGCAAGATCAATATGAAAGGTTTACTGATAAGTACTATGCAAACCCAAATACATGCATGCGTACAAATATGGTGCAGGTACATGTATGTGGATATTTACGGATGTTCAAACATAGATGCTTTTATGTTATACCCAAAGCACGGATCCTACTGAACCTTGGGTTTTACATAGTAAAGCAAAACGAGAAACTTATTAATAATAGGATTTCAAGAACTACCCGAACATCCGGTCAACATCCTCAAAATTTCCAATGTCTCCCCAGGCATAACATAGGAGATCGCAGTTTTCTGTCTTCATGGTTATTATTAAAAAATCTGAGATCATCATTAGTAGCAGACATGTGATTTAGCGGAAAACGGTAGATGTTATTGTCCTCTGTAGCACAGTTGTCAACCAAGACAGGATCTTCAGCACAGAAATCACTGCTAACTGAATCTATATCACCAGTTTTGAGACCCTGGCTGGACATCATTGGATCATCAGAAACCATGCCCGTAACTTCTTTGAGTGAGTCATTATCACCTGAAGTGGGAAATATGCCATCAGAACTGTGAGACCAAGCACATTTTTCTAACATTTTGTTCTTGGTCAAAGTATGAATGCCTTTTCTCTTCTCGCCCAAAATATACCATATTTAGCCGTATTATCTGCATTCCTAGCAACTCCAATCACTTCGTGTTGTGGTTTTGTTCGACCATCCCCTTGAATTTTGAATTGAGCCCCATATTCATCAACAGTAGGAGGAACTATATGATCATCGGTAGCACTAGCACCAAATTCATCCCAAATATTATCTTCAAGCTGTAACATCAATTACATAAGTTTAGTCATAATCGGTCATTCTTTGTCAAAGGAAATGAAAATAGAGTGGATGAAATTAAAGAAACTTGATCACGTAAATTAAAAAAAAAAATACTACTTTACAAAAATTAAATTATAAAAAAAAAAAACTTTCTAGAAAATTTACAACCAACCCCTCAAATCTCTAACAAACATCTTTAAAAAATAAAAATAGAAGCCTGGATTGTAAGATTAAAAAGTTACCATGAGCAAAATTATATTGTAAAAGAAAAACAAAACTAAATAGTTTGAATAAGATAAAAGTTCCAGACTTCAATACGATATAGGAATCAAAGTTAGGTATGGATTAGAACTCTGAATATATATATATAAACATACACTAGTTTATTCATACTAAAGTTTTTTGTTAACAAATCTGTCATTGTTGAAATAAGTTTTGAAGAATCGAAGATGTCCGAGTTAAAGGGTAAAGAGCAAGTTGATGATGGTGATCGTTCATGGCTGGAGTTGTTGAATAGTGTTGAAGCACCTACTTCTAGTGAAAGCGAGAAGCTACAGAAATTAACTCAGATGATATTGCCCAAGTTTGTAGCTCGTCTAGTTACGGAGATGGAGAACAAGATGATGGTTGAGAAAGAGGGTCTCAAATCCTGTCATGAAGCTGGAGTTGAAGAAGGAAAACAAGATTACTTGATCGGCAAGCAAAAGAAACGAAAGTCGAGCGACGGCAGAAAGAAGAAGCAGAAGACAAACAATATTAATAATCACAGAAAGAGACAAGATCTGGAAAAGTTTATGGAATTGGGTTTGGAACCACCTCCGGATATGCCACAAGTATTCAAGGATTGCATTAAGGACTTGGGTGGGAGTGAAATAAAGTTGATTATTCAAAAGTTTCTTCAAGTTACTGATTTGAGGTCTCAACAAAATCGTTTGTCAATGTCTTTAAAACAAATTAGGAGTACATTCCTACACGAAGATGAAGAGAGAATGCTTAATGCCAAAAGACAAATGGCAGTAACTTTTATAGAACCATGCCTTAGTGTATCTACGGTGAACTTGGCCAAGTGGAACATCAGATCGAGCCTGTCATATATTATAATGGAGATTACAGTAAGGTGTTGAAGAACAACAGGGATAGTCTGAAGCCAAATGCTGTGGTTCAAATTTGGTCGTTTCGTGTCCAACCAAATTCGCAGCTCGGTTTTGCCTTGATCAAAGTTATAGACGGAGAAGATGGTCACGTCATTGATTAAGGATACACCAAATTCATCCCAAATATCGTCTTCAAGCTGTAACATCAATTACATATGTTTAGTCATAATCGGTCATTCTTTGTCAAAGGAAATGAAAATAGAGTAGATGAAATTAAAGAAACTTGATCACGTAAATTAAAAAAAAAAATACTACTTTACAAAAATTAAATTATAAAAAAAAACTTTCTAGAAAATTTACAACCAACCCCTCAAATCTCTAACAAACATCTTTAAAAAATAAAAAATGGAGGTCTGGATTGTAAGATTAAAAAGTTACCATGAGTAAAATTATATAGTAAAAGAAAAACAAAACTAAATAGTTTGAATAAGATAAAAGTTCCAGACTTCAATACGATATAAGAATCAAAGTTAGGTATGGATTAGAACTCTGAATATATATATATATATATATATATATATATATATAAACATACACTAGTGTAATACCCATAATTTACCCGGCCCATTTTGCAACCCAAATTACCCAATTACAACACCAAACAAATCAGACCCAAACCTTAAAAACCCAAAACCCTTTTAACCCAATAACAAACAAGTCCAAATGGCCCATTAGAATAAATCAAAAATAAAATAAAATAAAATAAAAACTAATAAAATGGGCCAGTTTACAAATAGCCCAAATCAAATTTTTTTTCCAGAAAGCTAGGGTTTCTGAAACCCTAGCCCTCTAGCGCCGCAACCCCCACTGGCCTCCACTACAGCAGCACCACGCCCACTAGCCCTTTTGCGCCGTTCCTCCACTATGCTCTGCCTCCACTAATGCCTGCAATAAAAAAATAAACAAATGGCAGAGATTTGTATTTCCATTTTTCGGCTATATAAAGCCTATTATTGCACTGTAACAGGGACCTTTTTTTTTCCTTTTTTTAAATAAAAAATACAAGCATAATATTCAAAAAAAACACAGAAATAAGAGCAGAGATTAAACAAAAAATCCAAAATGCAAATCAGATTAGTTATTTTTGAAGGTATTTTCATTTATTTATCTTTATTTCTTTTTGTTTCGATTTTCTTTATTTTGCAAACATACGTACATAAAAAAATATAAACAAAAAAGAGAAGTTTTTACCTTTCCGGCCACCGTGCGTGGTGGCCGACGGCGGTGGTCTCACGGCGGCGCCGGCGGCGGTCCCTTTGCCAGACTCTGGGTTCCTTCCCAGGAGAAGTTGAGAGAAAAAATGAGGGGGGAGCTTTTTTTTTTTTTGAAAACAAGAAGTTGAAATGAAGAAAAAGGAAAATTTTGGGTTTAAATAGGAGGGGCAAAACGACGTAGTTTTGCAAGGCCTCCCCAGACGCAAAACGGCGTCGTTTTGGGGAAGCCGACCAGACCTGACCCGCATAGACCAGAGGATCCGCGCGTTTCCTTTAAAAGGGTTAATTACCCTTTTGGTCCCTCCGACCTTTCACACTTTTACAATCCCGTTTTTCTTTATTTTCAAATTTGTCTCTTTGATTTCATTTCGATTTCATTTTAGTCTCGAATTAAAAGCTTTATTTAATTAACAGGGATAATTTCTCAAACGGTCCCTCTTATTTTCGCGCGCATCATTTTAGGCCCCCAATTCATTTTTTCTTTTAATTTAGGTCTGTAGTTTTGTTCCTTTCTCAATTTAGCCCTCTTTATTTGTTTTCATCCTTTTGTTAATGTAACTAATGCTTTTATTATTATTATTATTATTATTATTATTATTATTATTATTATTATTATTATATAACTATATTTATTTATTATATTATACATATTTTCGTATCATTATTATTATTTTATTATTATTACTATACTATTATTATTATTATTATTATTATTATTATTATTATTATTATTATTATTTATTATTATTGTATTATCACTTGTATATACTAACTTTATTATTATTATTGTTACTATATTTGTATTATTGTATTGTATATGTTTTGTGTTATTATTATTATTATTATTATTATTATTATTATTATTATTATTATTATTATTATTATTATTATTATTATTATTATTATTATCATTATTAATAGTATTCATATCATGATGTTTATTATCCTCGTTATTACTAATTCTATCATTTTTGACATTGTTTCGTTTTTTTTTAATTTTTTGTTTTATTTTCCGTATTTTTATTTTATTTTATTTCATTTTTGTTTCTATTTCGACATTTTTATGATTATTTTCGTTTGCGTCATTTTATGTAAATCGATAGTTTTGAGATGGTCTTGGATTCAAAGATTTAAAATATCGTGTCCTAAAGTATTGGATGTGATATTTTATTCTTTTGGAACAAGAAGATCTTGATTTTCAATTCGAAAAACTATGGGATGATCTCCGATTCGAGGATTTAAATTATCGTGTCTTAAAGTATTGGATGTGATATTTTAATCCCTTGGGAACGAGAAAGTCTTGATTTGCAATTCGGGAAAACTATGAGATGATCTTGGGCTCAAGGATTTAAACTATCGTGTCCTAAAGTATTGGATGTGATATTTTATTCCTTCGAAACGAGAAGATCTTGATTTAATCCAAGAAAACGTAAATATTTCCAAAAGAGGTCGAATTTTTAAATTCCTTTAAAATTTTCAACTTTCGACATGAGGACATTAATTGATCAAATCGGTACCAATTTGGGCGTGACGAGGGTGCTAACCCTTCCTCGCACGTAACCGACTCCCGAACTCGATTTCTCAAAACTTCGCGAACCAAAAATAATGTTTTAGTAAACCAAAACGTTTTATTAAAACAATGGTGACCCGATCACACCTCAGCAAAAAATGATTGGTGGCGACTCCTGTTCTTATTATCAAAACCCAAGTTCGATTCTCGCCTTTCCCAAAAGAAAGGACGGTTTCGACAGCTTGGTGACTCCGCTGGGGACAATAAAGAGAGTCAAGCCGTAAATTGATTATTTTATGTCCTTTATCGAAAGTTTGAAAATTTGATTTGAAAATTACTACCCTTTTTGTTGCCTTTGCTTGTGTCATTGCATATGATTCCTATTTTCTTGTGCATTGCATTGCATGACCGTTGTGGTCGCACCCTTAAGTGGGAGTGAGAAGCTACTCTTTCGTGAGGTTTTCACCTCTGTGCAAGATAGTGGATCACTTTCGGGATACATCCATACCTATGTCTTCGTGAGATTTTCATCTCCGTGCAGCCATAGGGAAATGTATTCCCCTGAACCGAACTCGTTCCGTATGAGCCTATAATGGGTGAGGATCGAGGAATCTGCTGGTTCGGGTACCTCTCTTTAGAACCAAACCCCATGTAATGAGCCTTAAAGAACCAATCCTAGTTAGGATCACGCCAAACCTTGGTGCTTACCCGAATAAGTGTCTGATTGTGTCTTGTTTATCTTGAGGTTTTTCGTACATAGTACTAACTTATGGTATTTTGTTGTAATTGCATGGCATTTCATCATAAAAGGTGTTGATTTACATTCGGTTACTAGGTAGAAGAACTTAACATGGAAAGGGATTTCTTGATAGAGTGGAGGATAATGCGGCCGTTCGAACATGGTCCGAGAGGATACAACGAGAGAAAGGAGATAGTCTGACTGTGGGATACGAATCAGAGTTGTGGGACTTCACCCGTGTCAGCGTGACTCAGAATAGCCTGCAAGAACTGAAGGAGATATGGGATTCATGGGGCGATGACATGAAATAACTGTGCTACTGTAGCTATGGTGATCTGCCCTATTTGCTTGATATCAAGGTGGATGAGCGCCTATTCCGGGCTATCACTCAATTTTGGAACCCCGCTTATAGTTGCTTTACTTTCGGGAAAGTAGATATGGTGCCTACTATAGAAGAATACACGGTTTTACTCCGGTGCCCAAGTACTCAAGCAGGCAAGGCTTATTCGAGGGCTGTTAATGTACTGACATTCGTAAGAAAGCTGATGAACATTACAGGGATGAGTGAGCAATGGATTACAGCTCGAATCAAGCAAAAAGGGGATTGTAAATGTATCCCTTGGAGGCATTTAAGGGACTTAATCCTAGCGCATTCTGATATAAAAAAGAAGGTCGACGTTTTTGCCTTAAGTATCTATGGCTTGGTTATCTTTCCCAAGGCGTTAGGATATGTGGAGGAAGCTGTCTCAGACCTATTTGATAAACTGGATAAAGGAGTCACACCTGTCCCCATAATCTTAGCCGAAACATTTCGATCATTGAGCGCTAGCCGAAGAGTAGGTGAATGGAGATTCATAGGGTGCGCGCAGCTTTTGCTATCATGGTTTCATAGCCACTTTTGGAAGGTGGAAAAGGTCTCGTGTAAAGTCTTTTCCAAGAACTACTCTCCTTTGGAGGAATTAGTAACTACGCCAAGACGGGACGACCTTTCTGAAGAGAAATGGATAGAAATTCTCCAAAATTTACAAGTAGAAGATGTTGAATGGAGAGCTCCGTGGATGATCCCTAACGAGATTTTGTATCGGTGTGGAGAGTTTGATTGGGTTCCTTTACTCGGGATATGGGGAGCCGTTGGGTATGCTCCACTACTCGTAGCGAGGCAGTATCGATCAAGACAGTTCATACCTGCAACGCATGGGCTAGCCCAGAGTGAGTTTTCATACAAAGACGATGGTTATAAGAAGAAGATTCGTGAGATAACGAGTGCGTGGATCCAAACCCGACGAATGAAGGGGCTCGCTGTAGGACCAATGACAACCCCCTAGTATGATGAGTGGAGGAATACAAGAATCAATGACAATGTCCCGATGCCAAGCCAGGGGGATACTTTACCCATAGAAGAGCATTTACGAGTTGTCCCATCTGAATTAGAGATCATCAGAGGAGATTTCGAGAGCAAGAGTCAGGAATTGGGAAAGAAGATAGAGCAGCTAGAGGAGGAAAATATGCAGTTAGGGCTGGACATCGACATCTATAAGTTAGAAGCCAAGAAGTTAAGGAAAGAAAAAAACAAGGCTAAAGAAGATCTGGATAGCTTAAAAACGGATTATATGAAACTACGCACGTCAATCAGAACTGCTGGATTGGGCAAGACATCAGAACAATGGCGGCAAGAGAATAGAGAAGAAAAGACTAGGGCTGACCAATGGGAAAAGAAGTGCCAAAATGCTCGAGTACGTAAAGACATTTTGAAAAAGAGCCTGTTGGAGAGTCAAAGTGAGAAACAACAATTACGGGTCCGAACGGTGGAATTGGAAAGATCACTGCACCTGTATCAAAATCGTAATTCAGTATATAAATTAAGAGCCAGCCAAAGCAAGGTCGAGGAGTTGAAAATAAAGATAGAAGAGCTTGAAACTGCATTGCTAAATGGTGAACATCAAGTTGAGCTTCTTAATGAATATTGGAAAGAGCAACTCCACCATTCTCAAGAGCAGATCAAGAATAGAGATTATGCAATGGGTGAAGCTGTGGCTCAAGTCTGAGAAGTGGCCGCTCATTTGCAAACTTTGGCAGTTCAGGCTGATGTATTAAGTCTGATGTATGAGTCAGGATCAGATCGAGGCCAAAGTCTAGCTTGGTTTCTTAAAGAAGTCAAAGATTTAGGTGTTAAGGCGAAGCCGTATGTATAATCGTCCGCTCTATGTAAAGAACTTTGTTTTCCAATAAAGTTGATCTAATAAAACTGAATCAAAATCAACACCTTTCGGTCTTTTTGTATTCATTTCATACATTTTCACTTCATACACTCGCATCACATCACATCATATGCATTGAGGGAATCTGACTAGTTGGAATTATACAACAGAGAGAGAGAAAGGGGAAACCTGGAAGCTGAACATCCGTACGGCACCCGCACTAAGATAAAGAAAATGGATCAGAGACTAGAGCAATTCCAAAAGGAGATGCAGGACCAAGTGCAAATACAGGTGCAAGAACAGCTAGCCAAAATCCAGCAAGACATGATAGAGTCCCAGAGGGACATGAGGTCTCAGATAACTCAAATGACCCAACTATTGAATAGATTTATGGAGAGAGGAAAAGGCCCCATGGCTATTACTGGAGGGGAGAATGAAGATATTCCCTCAGGATCTACCCTGCCGCAAGTGCCTTCACAGCACGAAGAATATCCCCAGAGGCCATCCGTCCCAATTAGGCCTCAACAAGCCAAGCTAACATTGGATCTCCCATGAATTTCCAAGTGGGCTCAGGATCCAACCCGGGAGATGACCCTATTAACCCTATGGTACCGGATTTTGATGAAATGGAGAAAGAAAGAATGAAAGCTGAACCCTCAATGCAGATGGAAGATCGCTACAGATGGTTGGAGGAGAGAGTCAAAGCGATAGAAAAGACTGAAACTCGTTACGGAATTGATATCAAAGAGCTAAATCTGGTCCCAAACTTAGTACTCCCACCAAAGTTCAAGACTCCGGATTTTGAAAAATTCAACGGGACTAGCTGCCCTGGAGCACACCTGAAGATGTTCAGTCGACGAATGGCGGGGCACGCCAATAATGAAAAATTATTGATTCACTGCTTTCAGGATAGTCTGGTTGGGTCTGCGGCAAATGGTACGATCGGCTCAATAGTACCCAAATCAAGACATGGAGGGACCTGGCCCAGGCCTTCATGAAATATTATGGCCACATAGCAGACATAGCTCCCGACAGAGTCACTCTCCAAACTATGGAGAAAAGGCCAAGCGAAAGCTTCAGGCAGTATGCTCAACGATGGAGAGAGGTAGCCACGCAGGTTTAACCGTCTCTTTTAGAGGAAGAAACAGCCACACTCTTCATCCATACTTTGAAAGCTCCTTTCATCAATCACATGTTGGGGAGTTCTATGACAGATTTTTCAGAAATTGTGAGGTGTGGAGAAAGGATAGAACACGCGGTCAGGTGTGGCAAGATAGAAGCGGGGGAAGGTCCCAGAAAGACGGCCCTGAAGAAAAGAGAGGGTGACGTAAATAACGTGAGTGCCCGTAACAAGTCAGTCACCCTGAATCAACCCAGTACCGTAATTACCGACCGTCCAAGCTCAGACAAACATGAATCCAATACAAAACCGAATGGGGAGAAACTCCAGTTCACTCCGACCTACATGACATACGGGCAACTGTACCAAAAATTGTACGACACACATGTTGTCGCCCCCCATTACTTACAACCCCTCCAGCCTCCATACCCTAAATGGTATGATGCAAATGCACAATGCGAATACCATGCGGGGATTGTTGGACATTCAATAGAAAATTGTCTCGCCTTCAAGAAATTGGTAGAAAAACTCATTCAAATGGGTGTTGTGAAAGTTAACGATACAGAACACCCGCTACCCAATCACGCTAATAATGGGGTGAACATGATGGGGGAGAAAATAGGAAAAAGAGTGAAAATGAACGTCGAGGAGATAAAAACCCCGCTAAGATGGGTTTGGAAGCAAATGATAAACAGAGGCTTAATCACGCAACAGCCGAGAGGAGAGCTTGAAGGAGCGGAAAGATATTGCGAGTTTCATGCCGAAACGGGTCATAATATTCAAGAATGCCTCAAGTTCAGGGCTATCGTTCAAAATCTCATGGATAACAAGGAGATGGAATTCTATGAAGAGATTGGAAGACCAGAAGAAGGAGAGGTCCACGCGTCGGAAGAAGGATCATCTAGGAGAATCTATGGGGGCAACCGCCCTGCGGTGATTATATCACGACCTAGAACGGTTGAAATCACGCCAGAAGGAGAGGTCCACACGTCGGAAGAAGGATCATCTAGGAGAGTCTATGGGGGCAACCGCCCTGCGGTGATTATATCACGACCAAGAACGGTTGATACTGGAGTATCAATCACGCCGAAGGTCATAATTCAAAAGCCCGTAACTTCCCCTTATAGGGACAATAAAAAGGTCCCGTGGAGTTACGATTGTAAGGTAGTAATCCCAGGAAAAGAGAATCCAGTTAATGCTATGGAGAAAGACCAAGATGAGGGCTTTTTCACACGTAGTGGAAGGCGTTATACCCCGAACACAAGGGCCGAACTGGTTAAAGGGAAATCCGTGATAACCGAGCAAGATGAAGAAGGGACGATGAGACCCGAAGCACTTGTCAATGAGCCTGTGACAGAGAACGAGGCTAAGGAGTTCTTAAAATTCCTGAAGCACAGCGAGTACAGTGTTGTGGAGCAACTACACAAACAGCCAGCTCGCATATCGGTACTAGCTTTGCTCATGAGCTCAGAAACTCATCGAAACGAGTTGATGAATGTATTAAACGAAACATACGTAGCGGGTGATGTATCTGTCAGCAAACTGGACCGTCTAGTTGGAAATCTAAGTGCCGACAACTTCATTTTTTCAACGATGATGAGATACCTCCGGGGGGTATGGGATCCACCAAGGCCCTACACATAACCACACACTGCAAAGGGTATATATTGCCCGGGGTGTTGGTTGATAACGGGTCGACCCTGAATGTATTACCTTTATCCACATTGAACAGATTGCCTGTAAATAGCTCCCACATGAAAACATGCCATAATGTTGTAAGAGCATTCGATGGTACAGAGAGAAGAGTTATGGGGAGAATCGATATACCTCTTCGGATCGGCCCAAATACGTACGAGGTGGACTTCTTAGTGATGGACATCAAACCTTCCTACAATTGCCTGTTAGGAAGACCCTGAATCCATTCAGCTGGGGCAGTACCGTCATCACTGCACCAGAAGTTGAAGTTAGTAACGGAAGGAAGGTTGGTCACAATCAACGCTGAAGAGGATATCATAGCATCCGTTACTAGTGACGCTCCATACATTGGGATAGACGAAGAAGCAATGGAATGTTCTTTCTGATCGTTGGAATTTATCAACGCTACCTTCATTGCCGAGGGCAGCAAAATCCCCATACCCAGAGTATCTAAGTCTACGAAGATGTGCCTCCAGATGACAGTTGGGAAGGGAGCCTTACCAGGGAAAGGGCTCGGAAAGTACCTTCAAGGAAGGACTAAAGTGCCGATGCGACGAGAAAAACGAGACCACTTTGGCTTAGGATTCAAGCCAAATGCAGAACAAAGGAGGAGAGAGGAGGAGAAAAGAAGGGAAAGAAGAAGGGCGCGCCTAGGCGAACATGAAATCAAATAGAAGCCAATGACCTTTCCTCATTTATCCAAAACATTTGTTTCAGGGGGAATCATATACCCTGACAAGCATGGCATAGGAGAAGAAAGAAGAAAGGCTGGGAAACTTGAGCATCAACGCCGTATCCGAGGAAATGGCTGAAGAAAGAGATTTATTTGGGATTCGCCCTTATGCTCCTGGAAGTGTTCTGAACAATTGGACCATGGAAGAGATTCCTGTAGCTTTTAGAATCAATTCAGAGTAATGTTCGGGACACACTCATTGCTCCGAGCCTAGGAGCAATGAGAAACCCTTTGTTGAATAGGCATATTTCCAAGCATCTTTATTTCAATAAAATGTATCTTTCGAGCAAATTTTTTTCACTCTTTACATTCCATTCATAATCATTCACACAAATGGTCATTCTTAGATTATTTTGTTTTTGCATTTTTCTTTGTCCTTTCCAACAGGTCCCCAGATACCAATGGCATGAGTGACACTGTTATTAACTCAGAATCTCCTTTTGAACAAGATATGGGTATGGAGGATTCCCGAGATTTTGAAGATGACCAAGACAGTAGCATATCTCTTGAATTGTTAAGGATGGTAGAGCAAGAGGAGAAACAAATCTTGCCCCACAAAGAGTCAGTGGAAATTGTGAGCTAGGGAGAAGGGAAAGAGTTGAAAATCGGGGCTAACATCGCTGCGGAGACAAAGCAAGACCTCATCAAGTTACTCCAAGAATTCAAGGACGTCTTCGCTTGGTCATACCAGGACATGCCCGGATTGAACACGGATATAGTGTTACACCGCCTCCCTATAAAGGAGGAATGTAGACCCGTTCAACAGAAGCTTCGAAGAATGAGGCCTGATGCTTTGTTTAAAATAAAAGAAGAAGTCAGGAAGCAGTTCGATGCTGGTTTTTTGCAAGTGGTCAAATACTCGGAATGGGTAGCAAACATAGTGCCTGTTCCTAAGAAAGATGGGAATGTACGAATGTGTGTGGACTATAGGGATTTGAACAAGGCTAGCCCAAAAGATAACTTTCTGTTGCCTCACATCGATACCTTAGTGGATAACACAGCTGGTTATTCACTTTTCTCTTTCATGGACGGCTTCTCCTGGTACAACCAGATTAAGATGCACCCTGAGGATATGGAAAAGACCACATTCGTAACCATGTGGGGAACATTCTGTTATAAGGTAATGTCGTTTGGACTAAAAAATGCAGGGGCAACGTATCAAAGAGCCATGGTTACCCTCTTCCACGACATGATGCACAAGGAGATTGAAGTTTATGTGGACGACATGATTGCCAAGTCCAGGACTGAGAAAGAGCATGTACAGGTCTTGAGGAAACTATTCCTAAGGTTGAGAAAATTTCAACTGAAACTCAATCCAGCAAAATGTACCTTTGGGGCTAGGTCCGGAAAGTTGTTAGGATTTGTAGTCAGTGAAAAAGGAATTGAGGTGGATCCTGATAAAGTAAAAGCTATACAGGAGTTGTCTCCACCACGTACCCAAAAGGAAGTTCGAGGTTTCCTGGGGAGATTAAACTATATCGCTCGGTTCATTCACAATTAATGGAGAAATGTGACCCTATATTCCGTCTTCTTAGGAAACACAACTCAGGTGAATGGAATGAGAAGTGCCAGGAAGCTTTTGATAAGATCAAGCATTACTTGTCTGAACCCCCAGTACTAATGCCCCCTTGCCCAGATAGGCCACTGATATTGTATTTGTCAGTATTTGAAAATTCTATGGGATGTGTGCTAGGCCAACATGATGAGTCAGGAAGAAAGGAAAGAGCGATATACTATCTCAGTAAGAAGTTTACAGAATGCGAGACAAGATATTCGCCAATTGAGAAACTGTGTTGCGCTTTGATTTGGACGACCCGGAGACTGAGACAGTACATGCTATATCACACCACTTGGCTTATCTCAAAGCTAGACCCTCTCAAGTACATGATGGAATTGACTGCACTAAATGGAAGAATGGCTCGATGGCAGATTCTACTTTCTGAGTTCGATATAATCTACATAAACCAGAAAGCTGTAAAGGGAAGTGCAATAGCAGACTTTCTAGCCAGCAGAGCTTTTGAAGATTATGAACCATTGGACTTCGACTTTCCAAATGAAGACCTGATATACGTGGCAATCACTGAGGAAGATGTCCAAAATGAGGGCCTCTCTTGGAAACTGAACTTTGACGGAGCTTCAAATGTGGTAGGGAATGGAATTGGGGCAGTCCTAGTATCCCCAGATGGAGATCACTATCCTCTCACTAGCAAATTAGATTTTGATTGCATGAACAACATGGCCGAATACGAAGCCTGCATCCTGGGTATCCGTGCAGCCATTGAACGCAAAATTAAAACGTTGGAGGTATACGGCGATTCTGCGCTGGTAATCTACCAACTGAAAGGTGAATGGGAAACGAGAGATCCCAAGTTAATCAATTATCAAAGGTTAGTTTTTGAGTTAATCAAGGAGTTTGACAACGTCGCTTTCTGTTACCTCCCACGAGAAGAGAACCAGATGGCCGACGCCCTGGCTACCTTAGCTTCTATGTTCAAAGTGAATAAGCAAGGAGAAGTAAAGCCCATTCAAATGAGCATTTATGAGGTTCCAGCATATTGCTACAACATCAGCGAAGAAGAAGAAAAAGATAATCACCCTTGGTATCATGATATATTACGATACGTAAAGAATCGTGAATACCCCGACCAAGCAACTGAGAATGATAAGAGGACGTTGAGAAGACTGCCCAGTAATTATGTCTTGGATGGAGAAATCCTATACAAGAGAAGAAAGGATCCAATACTCCTAAGATGCGTGGATGCTGTTGAAGCCAAGAGAATCCTCGAAGAAGTTCATGAGGGTGTCTGTGGGACACACGCTAATGGTTTCACAATGGCAAGACAGATTATGAGATTCGGGTATTATTGGTCTACTATGGAAGGAGATTGCATCAGCTATGCTAAGAAATGCCACAAATGTCAAATTTATGGAGACAAAATTCATGTACCTCCTTCACCTCTCCATGTCATGACCTCCCCATGGCCTTTCTCTATATGGGGGATGGACGTCATCGAGCCGATCTCACCAAAAGCCTCGAATGGGCATCGATTTATCTTTGTGGTAATCGACTACTTCACCAAATGGGTAGAAGCCACTTCGTATGCGAATGTCACGAAGTCAGCGGTCAGCAAGTTCTTAAAGAAAAAAATCATATGCCGGTATGGAATGCCTGAAAGGATCATATTTGACAATGCACTGAACTTGAATAACAGTACGATAGCGGAGGTCTGCAGCCAATTCAAGATCAAACACCATAACTCGTCACCGTATCGTCCAAAAATGAATGAAGCAGTCGAGGCAGCTAACAAAAATATCAAGAAAATAGTGGGGAAGATGACTAAGACTTACAGAGATTGGCACGAGAAGCTACCATTCGCTCTTTACGCTTATCGAACATCGATCAGAACTTCTACCGGGGCAACTCCTTTCTCTTTGGTGTATGGGATGGAAGCAGTGCTTCCGATCAAAGTTGAGATCCCTTCCCTTCGGGTCTTGTCTAAACTAAACTTGGATGAAGCAGGATAGACTCAATCCCGGTATGATCAACTGAACCTAATTGAGGAAAATAGGCTAAGAGCCCTTCGCCATGGACAAATGAATCAAAAGCGAATGATACGGGCCTACAACAAAAAGGTTCGCCCTAGAGAATTCTATGAAGGGAACCTTGTCCTGAAAAGGATCCTTCCCTTGCAAAAAGACTTCAGAGGAAAATGGATGCCAAACTGAGAAGGACCTTATGTAGTAAAGAAGGCCTTTTCTGGTGGAGCTCTAATTTTAGCAGAGATGGATGGCAAAAGTTTACTGAATCCTGTGAACTCAGATTCAGTCAAGAAATACTTCGCCTAAAAAAAAAAACTGGAGAGGCCAAAGTGAAAACCTGCCAAGGGCGCTTTGTGACCAAAGGGGTTTTGAATTGAAAACCCAAGAATGGGCAATTCAAATTTTTGAAAGGGAGGTATGTAACGGTCTTGCTACAACTCGAATTAACAAGAGAGAGAGACGTCATGTCTTGGGGCTTCAATAAAGTCTTCTAAGTCTATCTAACACCTATCAAGTATAAAAGGGATTCTCGAGAAACTTGTACAGAGAAGCTCATACTATGACATCTGGACATTTGTTTTCATCTTCAATTTCACATTTTAGCAAAATTTGCCTTGTCAAAACATGATCCTTTGATCAGTTTATCCATTTTGAGCCTTAATCTAAATATCCATTGTAATGACATTTTCCAAGCACTTTTCATTCAAATAACGATTAATGGACGGTTAATATTCAAATTAAAGGAGTTTTGCATATCACTCTAAAAAAAAGCTTCTAATTATTATGGGAACTTGAAGTGAGTCCAATATTCAGAACTAACTAGGTTCAAGGGGTAATTGAGGTCTGAAATGGTGACCCCCAAAGATGCCAACCGAACGAGAAGGCAGGGTGATACGTTACGAAAGAATCATTCTCATGCATTCATCATTCACATTAGGGGCATTCGATTCATTCTAATCATTGTATCCTAATCATTGTAAAAAGACCACTCACATGACATTCTACATTCATGCAAATGTCGTCCATCATGCATCTAGTAAGGAGCATTTGAGTCATTCTGGTCATAGCATCCTCATCATTTATTTAAGCATAAGCACATTCTACAGGATAGATTCCTCAAAGAACAGTGTAGCAAGTTCAGATGTTCGTCCCTAAAGATGATAGTGGAGCAGATTGAAGATTGAAGTCTTCCTAAAGATAGTAAGGAAGCAAATTGAAAAGTTTAGATTTTGTTGCCTAGAGATGATAGTGGAGCAGACTGAAGATTGAAGTCTTCCTGAAGGAAGCAAATTGAAGATTATCCTATTGCCATTGACCAGCGGTGGAATGGGTTGAAGATTGTTTTATTGCCACTGACCAGTAGTGGAATAGATTGAAGACTATCCTATTGCCATCGACTAGCGGTGGAATGGGTTGAAGATTATTCTATTTCCACTGACCAGTAGTGGAATAGATTGAAGACTATTCTATTGCCACTGACCAGTAGTGGAGTAGTTGAAGATTATCCTATTGCCATTGAACAGCGGTGGAATGGGTTGAAGATTGTCCTGTTGCCATCTAACAGCGGTGGAATGGGTTGAAGATTATCCTATTGCCATTGAATAGCGATGGAATGGGTTGAAGATTGTCCTATTGCCATCGAACAGCGGTGGAATGGGTTGAAGATTGTCCTATTGCCGTCGAACAACGGTGGAATGGGTTGAAGATTGTCCTATTGCCATCGAACAGCGGTGGACTGGGTTGAAAATTGTCCTATTGCCGTCGAACAGCGGTGGAATGGGTTGAAGATTGTCCTATTGCCACCGACCAGTGTTGGAATAGGTTGAAGATTGTGAATGTTATCTCCCTGAAGATACAACGAAACAGTAAAACGGATTGAAGCCACAAGCCCTATCTCTTGGAAGTAGCAGTGGAGTAGATCAAAGCAACAAGACAGTGGAGTTTAAAGCTACCTGACGAAGAAGAACACCCAGGGAAATCAAAGACTCAAAAAGACCGGGCAAATTTGGCCCTTTTAAAGTCTTTGCTCCGTTCCCATTACACGACAACGAGCAAAGAGGGGCAGCTGTAATACCCATAATTTGCCCGGCCCATTTTGCAACCCAAATTACCCAATTACAACACCAAACAAATCAGACCCAAACCTTAAAAACCCAAAATCCTTTTAACCCAATAACAAACAAGCCCAAATGGCCCATTAGAACAAATCAAAATAAAATAAAATAAAATAAAAACTAATAAAATGGGCCAGTTTACAAACAGCCCAAATCAAAAATTTTTCCAGAAAGCTACGGTTTCTGAAACCCTAGCCCTCTAGCGCCGCAACCCCCACTGGCCTCCACTACAGCAGCACCACGCCCACTAGCCCTTTTGCGCCGTTCCTCCACTATGCTCTGCCTCCACTAATGCCTGCAATAAAAAAATAAACAAATGGCAGAGATTTGTATTTCCATTTTTCGGCTATATAAAGCCTATTATTGCACTGTAACAGGGACCTTTTTTTTTTCCTTTTTTTAAATAAAAAATACAAGCATAATATTCAAAAAAACACAGAAATAAGAGCAGAGATTAAACAAAAAATCCAAAACGCAAATCAAATTAGTTATTTTTGAAGGTATTTTCATTTATTTATCTTTATTTCTTTTTGTTTCGATTTTCTTTATTTTGCAAACATACGTACATAAAAATATAAACAAAAAAGAGAAGTTTTTACCTTTCCGGCCACCGTGCGTGGTGGCCGGCGGCGGCGGTCTCACGGCGGCGCCGGCGGCGGTCCCTTTGCCGGACTCTGGGTTCCTTCCCAGGAGAAGTTGAGAGAAAAAAGGAGGGGGGAGCTTTTTTTTTTTTTTGAAAACAAGAAGTTGAAATGAAGAAAAAGGAAAATTTTGGGTTTAAATAGGAGGGGCAAAACGACGTAGTTTTGCAAGGCCTCCCCAGACGCAAAACGTCGTCGTTTTGGGGAGGCTGACCCGACCCGACCCGTATAGACCAGAGGATCCGCGCGTTTCCTTTAAAAGGGTTAATTACCCTTTTGGTCCCTCCGACCTTTCACACTTTTACAATCCCGTTTTTCTTTATTTTCAAATTTGTCTCTTTGATTTCATTTCGATTTCATTTTAGTCCCGAATTAAAAGCTTTATTTAATTAACAGGGATAATTTCTCAAACGGTCCCTCTTATTTTCGCGCGCATCATTTTAGGCCCCCAATTCATTTTTTTCTTTTAATTTAGATCTGTAGTTTTGTTCCTTTCTCAATTTAGCCCTATTATTTTCATCCTTTTGTTAATGTAACTAATGCTTTTATTATTATTATTATTTATTATTATTATTATTATTATTATATTTATATTATTATATTATACATATTTTCGTATCATTATTACTATTTTATTATTATTACTATACTATTATTATTATTATTACTATTATTATTACCACTACATTTATATTAATATCTTGTATATATTGCGTATTATTATTATTATTATTATTATTATTATTATTATTATTATTATTATTATTATTATTATTATTATTATTATTATTATTATTATTATTATTATTATTATTATTATTACTATTATTATTATTATTATTATTATATTATTATTATTATTATCATTATTAATATATTCATATCATGATGTTTATTATCCTCGTGGTTACTAATTCTATCATTTTTGACATTGTTTCGTTTTTTTTAATTTTTCGTTTTATTTTCCGTATTTTTATTTTATTTTATTTCATTTTTGTTTCTGTTTCGACATTTTTATGATTATTTTCGTTTGCGTCATTTTATGTAAATCGATAGTTTTGAGATGGTCTTGGATTCAAGGATTTAAAATATCGTGTCCTAAAGTATTGGATGTGATATTTTATTCTTTTGGAACAAGAAGATCTTGATTTTCAATTTGAAAAACTATGGGATCTCCGATTCGAGGATTTAAATTATCGTGTCCTAAAGTATTGGATGTGATATTTTAATCCCTTGGGAACGAGAAAGTCTTGATTTGCAATTCGGGAATACTATGAGATGATCTTGGGCTCAAGGATTTAAACTATCGTGTCCTAAAGTATTGGATGTGATATTTTAATCCCTTGGGAACGAGAAAGTCTTGATTTGCAATTCGGGAATACTATGAGATGATCTTGGGCTCAAGGATTTAAACTATCGTGTCCTAAAGTATTGGATGTGATATTTTATTCCTTCGAAACGAGAAGATCTTGATTTAATCCAAGAAAACGTAAATATTTCCAAAAGAGGTCAAATTTTTAAATTCCTTTAAAATTTTCAACTTTCGACATGAGGACATTAATTGATCAAATCGGTACCAATTTTGGGCGTGACGAGGGTGCTAACCCTTCCTCGCACGTAACCGACTCCCGAACTCGATTTCTCAAAACTTCGCGGACCAAAAATAATGTTTTAGTAAACCAAAACGTTTTATTAAAACAATGGTGACCCGATCACACCTCAGCAAAAAATGATTGGTGGCGACTCCTGTTCTTATTATCAAAACCCAAGTTCGATTCTCGCCTTTCCCAAAAGAAAGGATGGTTTCGACAACTAGTTTATTCATACTAAAGTTTTTTGTTAACAAATCTGTCATTGTTGAAATAAGTTTTGAAGAATCGAAGATGTCCGAGTTAAAGGGTAAAGAGCAAGTTGATGATGGTGATCGTTCATGGCTGGAGTTGTTGAATAGTGTTGAAGCACCTACTTCTAGTGAAAGCGAGAAGCTACAGAAATTAACTCAGATGATATTGCCCAAGTTTGTAGCTCGTCTAGTTACGGAGATGGAGAACAAGATGATGGTTGAGAAAGAGAGTCTCAAATCCTGTCATGAAGCTGGAGTTGAAGAAGGAAAACAAGATTACTTGATCGGCAAGCAAAAGAAACGAAAGTCGAGCGACGGCAGAAAGAAGAAGCAGAAGACAAACAATATTAATAATCACAGAAAGAGACAAGATCTGGAAAAGTTTATGGAATTGGGTTTGGAACCACCTCCGGATATGCCACAAGTATTCAAGGATTGCATTAAGGACTTGGGTGGGAGTGAAATAAAGTTGATTATTCAAAAGTTTCTTCAAGTTACTAATTTGAGGTCTCAACAAAATCGTTTGTCAATGTCTTTGAAACAAATTAGGAGTACATTCCTACACGAAGATGAAGAGGGAATGCTTAATGCCAAAAGACAAATGGCAGTAACTTTTATAGAACCATGCCTTAGTGTATCTACGGTGAACTTGGCCAAGTGGAACATCGGATCGAGCCTGTCATATATTATAAATGGAGATTACAGTAAGGTGTTGAAGAACAACAGGGATAGTCTGAAGCCAAATGCTGTGGTTCAAATTTGGTCGTTTCGTGTCCAACCAAATTCGCAGCTCGGTTTTGCCTTGATCAAAGTTATAGACGGAGAAGATGGTCACGTCATTGATTAAGGATACACCCAACTTCCCGGGTGCTTCAGTTTTTTTATTATGACGGCGCCACGGCGGAGCTTACAAGAGAGAGGTCTGTGGAAAACTACCTCTGCTGCTCTCATATTTTATTTAGTTTATGTAGTTTAATTTAACTTAACTTCTACCGTTAATTCAATATTAAACACTAATAACATATTTTTCTCTTAGAAAGAGACACAAAAAAGCTGCCAAAATTTTATCCCTTTATACTTAACTATTAACTATTAATTTTATTGGTAATATACGTTTATCTGCTAGTATTTTTTTTTTTTTGTAAAAGAAAAAATAGTCCGTTAGGAATTAATTAAATTTTTTAAAATTTTTTTAATTTTAAAAAATATTTAATTGTGCCAAAATAAAATTTTTATCGCAAATTTAAATGATTTGAAATTTTAAACGAAGAGTTAAAATAATTTATTTAAGAGCTAAATAAGTTACTGTGCCAAAATAACAACTATGTCAAAGTTTAATTACTAATTTTAACATAATAAATAGACAACACAAATTTTTATCACAAAATCCAACTCATAAATTTATGCATATCATTATCGAAGCTTAAAAATTTAAAGTTAGCTCAAAAAAATAAATTAAAATTAAAATTAAAGGTGTTAATGATTTTTTTCTTCAAAACTTAATGAATTAATTTATAGAAAGCACAGAATAATAAAAAACCAATTTATATATAAATCAAAATTTTAATATTAAATATTATTATTACAACTCAAATTGAATTCAAACTAGAATTTGAATTTTGAAGAAGGATAAGAGATAAATTCTAATTGGGATTGAGGTGAATTTCTAAGCTTTATAAACCTTTCGGGAATCATTGTAATTTTTCCAAAGTTGAGGGCGTTACTGCAATTTTACCAAAATGGGGGCGCCACCTGCAATTTCCCATTTTATGGTCATATTCTACAACATTAGTAATACATAACCTATTTTTAGCTTGGTTCCATAATGCAGAAAAATAAAAAGGAAAAAAGTGAAAATAAGTAGGATAAAATTCTTCTAAGCTCTTAACCATTAAGGCTAGGATTTAATTTATGTAAATTTTAAAATTCTAACATCCTAATTTTTGGAGTGTTACACTTATGGCAAAATCCAACTCATAAATTTATGCATATTATTATCAAAGCTTAAAATTTTAAAGTTTAACTCGTAAAAAACAAATTACAATTAAATTTAAAATTAGAGGCGTTAATATTTTTATTTTCAAAAAGTTAAGGAACTAATTTATAAAAAGCACAGAATAATTAAAAAATTTATATATAAATCAAAATTTTAATATTAAATATTATTATTACAAATCAAATTGAACAATATAAAGGTTTTCACACTGAAATACCTCATTTTATTATATATTAATTTTTAAATTAATAAAAAAGATATTAAAAATATCAATTAAAGTTTTTTGTTTTTATTGGAAATTACTTAATCAAGTTGGTGTATTTTAACAAAACATATTCTCTATTTTCAATTAATTCTATAACTCTAATGAAGTCCAACTAAATAACTTCTCTCTTTTACCTTTATATTGAGAAATTTTATAATTAGAACAATAAAAATTAAAATATTCTAAAAAAATGAATGTTTTTAAGCTTTAAATTTATTATTTATTTTAACGAGATACGATAAATTTAAATATTAACAATTAAATTTACCTTGAAGGTAAAGTAGTCATTAAGGATTACATTAATGTAAGTAAGGCGAGTCATTGTTCATTGAAATCATTTAGGATAATTATAAGTATGCGAGGAATAATTGTTTAATGAAATCATTCGAGATTACACTAAGTATGTGAGGATTGGTTACCTTTAGAAATTTCATAAAAAATGATAAAGCGTGAACATTGACATTTCTATGGTCATACGTTACATACTTGTCCAATAAAAAATTATTATAAAATTAAACAAGTATAGGTTTAACTAACCTCCAGGGACCCAAAGTAAATTGAGTACCAAAATCCAAGTGTCTCCTGCAAGTATTCTCAAGCCTTTAAAAATTAATATAAAATTAAATTTGTACATTTAAAACCTATACTTTTATTTTTAAAATTTTGTAAATCCATAAAATATTAACAATCCAACTTAAATTTTTAAATCTACAAATTAATATCTTGAAAATAAAAAAGCATTTGATATGTACTATTGCATGTTTTAACTATTTTTGTTTTCAAATTCATTAATATATTATATAGTTAAAGATTGTTTTTATTGTTTTATTTAAGAGTTGAAAGAGAGATTATGAATAATTCAAGAGAAAATTAAAAGAAGAGAGACTATTTAACATAAGAAAATTAGGGGAAAGAAATCAATAATTCAAGAATTTAAATGACAAAAGGAAAGAAAAAAAAAACTAAAATTTATATTTTTTTTAATTTTCGTAAAATATAAAAACTAAAATTTGAAAATTTAAAATATAAAGACTACCCTCTCAATTTTAATAAAGTAAAAAGTTAAAATTTATAATTAAAAAATAATAATCTTGATAATTGCCAATTATGCTTATAAATAGATTTTGACAATTCTGGATACTAATATCAAAATCTGTTAAAGCATGGAGATAAAAACAAACTTATGAGAAATTAATGAAGGTTTCAAGGAGTGTATCAATGCCATTTTCTTTAAGGTTCTATTTGCCCCCACCTATATATGGTTTGCAAAAGAGTTACTGGCAAATAAACTTCGATAATACAATGAAGCCTAGTAACTGTCTACGTTTTGCACTGACGGAAACAATCCACTGAACGCCGAGCAGAGCATAACAATGATATCAATTTCTATATAAAATTTCTACAGTAATTAAGTATTTCGAATTACACCAACATTGTAAGCATTGCAACCATTGGTATGTATTTAAAATTATGCTCATAGTGAAGATAAAACAACCGTTTGAAATTAAGTTTGCCTCAAAGGCGAAGCAACCATTTGAGATTACAATGATGTAATAAGACGAGATCATTGTTCAATGAGATCGTTTGGGATTATGATCAATATGTGAAGAATAATTGTTCAATGAAATCGTTTGAGATTATATTGAACATGTGAGAGGTGATTAACATTAGTTGAAAAAGTGTAATAAAGATATTATCTTTAGAAAATTCATCAAAATGACAAAGTGTGAACATTGTCATTTTTATGGTCACGCATTATATATTTGTCTAATGATATTGTCAAAATTTTTAAAGGGTATAATGATATTTTCCCAAAATTTTACCCCGAACTTTGAGAAATTATATCATAGCTCTTCTACATGTCATTACTTTTTTTTAACCATAATCATTAATAAAAAAAAAAAAGGAAAAGAAAAAACTCTACCTACAATCTATAGTGTCAAGAACAAGGTCATAAAATTTCATCCAAAGAATCGATTTATATTGGGCCCATATAATGATCACATAAATTATAATAAAAAAATACTTTTTAGGAAAATTTACAATTAACCCCTCAAGTCCCTAACAAATATTTTTAAAAAATAAAAAATGGAAGCCTTGGAAGATTAAAAAATCATGGGAAATATTATATAGTTGAAAAACAAAACCAAATAATCTGGATAAGATAAAAGATTTTTTACACTTCAATACGATATAGGAATCAAAGTTAGGTGTGGATTAGAACTTCGAATATATATATAAACAGGAACTAATTTATTCCTACTAAAGTTTTTTTTTTAACAAATTTGTCATTGTTGAAATAAGTTTTGAAGAATTGAAGATGTTCGAGTTAAAGGGTAAGAGAAAGTTTATAATGGTGATCCATGGTTGGAGCTGTTGAATGGTGTTGAAGCATCTACTTCTAGTGAAAGCGAGAAGCTATAGAAATTAACTCAAATGGTATTGCCCAAATTTGTAGCTTGTCTTAGTCACGGAGATGAAGAACAAGAGGATGGTTGAGAAAGAGGGTCTCAAATATTGTCATGAAGTTGGAGTTGAAGAATCAAAAGACGAGTGGCGACAAAAAGAAGAAGCAGAAGATTAATAATCAGAGAAAGAGAGAAGATCTGAAGAATTTTATGGAAATGGGTTTGGAACCACCTCCGGATATGTCACAAGCATTCAAGGATTGCATTCAAGACTTGGGTGGGAGTGACATAAAGATAGTTATTCAAAAGTTTCTTCAAGTTATTGATATGATGTTTCAACAGAATCGTTTATCAATGTCTTTGAAACAAATTAGGAGTACATTCCTAAATGAAGATGAAGAGAGAATGCTTAATGCCAAAAGACAATTGACAGTAACTTTTGTAGAACCATGTCTTAGTGTATCTACGGTGAACTTGACCAAGTGGAGCATCGGATCGAGCCTGTCATATATCATAAATGGAGATTATTGTAATGTGTTGAAGAATAATAGGAATAGCCTGAAGCCAAATGCGGTGGTTTCAATTTGGTCGTTTCGTGTCCAACCAAATTCGCAGCTCGGTTTTGCCTCGATAAAAGGTATAGACGAAGAAGAAGGTCACATTATTAATTAAGGATACATCCAACTAGTTGGGCACATCAATTGGAGGCGTTAATGATTTTTCTTTTTCAAAAATAATTTATAAAAAGTATAGAATAATAGTAAAAAACAATTTTATATATAAATCAAAATTTTAATATTAAATATTATTATAAATCAAAAATATATATTATCATCATTTTATTATATATTAATTTTTAAATTAATAAAAAGAGATTACAAAAAAAATACATTATTTTGTTTTTATTGAAAATGACTTAATTACAGTTGATAAATTATTAACTTAGAGGGGTTTGTGTCATTTTAACAAAACCTATTATCTGTTTTTAATTAATTGTATTACTCTAATGAAATCCAACTAAACTATCCAACAAAATAAAATACACAACTTTTCTTTTTACCTTTATATTGAGAAATTTTATAAATACAACATTAAAAATTAAAATATTCTCAACGTGGGGAACAAAATGAATGTTTCTAAGCTTTCAATTTATTATTATTATTATTTTATTTTAATGAGTTAGGATAAATTATAAATCTAAAATTTAGAAATATTTATTTTAATCCGAAAGTGGATAATATTTTAATTTTCATTATAATTGTGATTCATTTGGAATTTTGAATTTTTTCATGTTGCTAGAAATTTCACTTAAGTCACAAGGGACTTGAAACTAATCCATAAGGCAGTTAAAGTAGCAGAATACAACAACAGCAGTGATCAAAGTAGCAGCACCTCTACAACGAACGAACAATGTCTTTTTCTTTCACCGGAATGTTTGAAAATACGAATGAGGAAAAGGAAAAGTTTTGAGAACAACAGAGTTTCGGCAAGAGAAAATATCAGAGAGTATGAGTAGCCAAAACCTTCAAAAATCATTGCCTTTTATAAGCATTGAGAGTTTGCGTCGCCCACGTCGTGCAACCCCATCAAGTTTGGATCTACACCCCACCTGCGCGTGAGGCAAAATTACAAGCTTAATCATTCAATTACCTTTTAAGAGAGTTCATATATATAAACACATCTCACACTTGGTATCTAATTAACGTGGGATCTAAGTATTTACTTTTCCTCAATAATATTTCCAAATAGCTTCCTTTGAGTATCAATTTCTCATTCATCACTCAACCATTTTGAGCATATGATATATCGTTGTAAAGGTCTCATGGAGCAGAATATGAAACCATAATTTTATGATTCAAATCTCTACCTTTACCTATTGAGAATATGCTTTACAGTTCCCATAAAAACAACTTTTTCAACAGGTTTATTACAAAGGATGATGGGAGCTGAAATTAAAAAGTAAAACCCAAAACCTGATATAGTGCACAAAGTATTAGATTTCAGTGAAAAGAAAATCGTAGGGACATAAAGTGAAAGTTAGAAAAATGAAACTCTAGGGGAGCATATGCGCAATTTAGTTTAATTACCAAGATAGATCAATTGTTGTATGTTCTCATGGGTCAAACCCCATACTGAAACTTCTTCGATTCTAGTTGACCCTACAACAAGATTGCGACATGAAAATTATGGGAAAACTGCTAACAAAAGGCGACGTCGAGAAAAGCATGAAAGAGCATTACTTTTACATGAATGTAATTGATAATAGTGGTAATAATGCTTAGATATTTCTATGCTTCATTCATCAGTGACGATGAATATCAAATGGTTGGCTCAAATTCCTTACGAAATAATAATATATAAAAGTTGATGACATGATTTTTCTTGGCTCTATGCTTTTCAAATTTGTGGTACAAAGGAAAACCCAATTACTTGGTTAAGATATCTAAACTATTATTGATTATTTGAAATAAAATAACTTATCTATATTATTATTTTCATATAAGTTTATTTTTTGGACCGAATATTTGAATTGATAAAAGCCCATTTTATTTCGTTAGGGAGTTAGCCATATTGCTTTGTTGGATTCAAGAGAAATCATAAATTTTATTAATAATCCATGAAAGTAAGTAGATTTAATGTTTAATTTAAAGGAACACGATGAAATGGTATTAGTCAATTGATTGATGAAAAATTATATAAGGTTCCATTTGCCTCTTTTGTTAAAAAGACAATATATATTAATCTTAATTATATTTCAATATTCACCACAATTTGCAACCATTGTTAAGTAAATATTATATCAATAAATTAATTGATTAACATTTCGATGGGGATTTAGGATATGGACTTAAGAAAAGACACATTATATATGATCAATGAAAGTAAGTCAGAGAAAAGTAGCATTTATTCATTAATTGTGTGAAAAAGTTAAGTAAATTCACTTGGCATGTATGTAAATATAGGAAAATGTAAAAAAATTCCCAATGCCCCCATTGAAGGAAAACCGGAGAATAATAAAGAAAACCCTCTAGTAAATTTTACGCTTTTACAAACTCTGTTGAATCACAGCCCCATATTATATTTATTCACTGTCGACATTCAATCTTATTTTTCCCATTTTTTTCAATATGAATATCTTCCGAATTTTGCATTAACAAGCTTCTTTGTGTGATCTTGTGTATCGAACTATGTCGAATAACTTGAATTCTAATTCAGTTCGACAGTAACTTATGGTTCCAAATCCATTTTTGGAGCACATGTTACAATTGCATCTTCCACGGTGAGGAAGATCCTATCTTCCCCTATCATCTCATGAAACTTTGATGCATGGAGCTTGTCAACCACAACTGGCCCTGGATTTGCCAAAACAAGCTGCAAAAAGAATGTATTATGATGCATGAACAATAGTACTTAGTTTAATGTATAGCACGTATGATGTATGATGCATGAATAGTAGTACTTAATTAAAATATGCATGGCATGGATGATGCAAAAAGAACGTATAATTAATGGACAATAGTACTTGGCTTAATGTATGGCATGTATGATTCATGAACAATAGTACTTAGTTTAATGTATGCCACGCATGATGTATGATACATGAACAATAGTACTCAGTTTAATGTATGACATGTATGATGCATGAATGGTAGTTCTTAGTAAAAAGCATGTATGGCATGGATGCCATTACAAATCTTTTGAGTTTAATCTTGATGCATGTTACCTTAACATCTCTCTTCTCAAGGCTTCTGAATAACTCTTCCATGGCATGTATGCCACTAGTGTCAATGTCAGTAACGGCTGAAAAAGAATGTATAAAGTAAGTGACAGTTCGATGAACCCGGAAAACGAAAAATCGAAGACAGCTTACGTGACATTTCGACGATGAGATACTGGACTCCAGGTCGGGAACTTTCTTTTAGTTGTTCTTCTTCATCTGCCAGCCATCTCAAAATCCTTCAAAAAGTTTGCAGTTTGTCAATGTCTATACATCCTTTTTGTTACTTCATGTATGTGGAAAAGCTAACCTTTCTTTTACATAGTTGGAGTTGGAAAAGTAAATTGCAGAATCAACTCTAACAATGAGTATGCCAGGAACTTTCGTTGCAGCTGGATATTGAAGGATGTTTCTATAGACTGTAGTCCTTGGGATCTTTCCGAGAACCGCGGTTCGAGGTCTTGTAACTTGTAAGAGGATTTTCGCAAACGATATTGAGACCTGTTGCGACAACAACATGGATCATATAGGTGGATATGTGTGGCAAATCAATAAAAACCTTAAGAATATGTCAACAATCTACTTATGTTCCTCACCGCTATTAGAAGGCCGATCTCGACGGAAGAGAAAACGACGCCAAAGAAGGCTCCCATACAAGCAACAAAGTCGAACTTATCGATCTTCCATATTAGGGTCATTGCTTCAATGTCTACTAAGCTAATCACCGCTGATATAATGATGGAAGCAAGTATTGCATTTGGAGTGTACTTGAATAATGGAGTTATGAGTTCCAATGTTAGTAGCACGACAGAGGACATCACGATATTAGATACCGCAGTATTGCATCCAGCCATGTAGTTTACAGCCGAGCGAGAGAAGGATCCTGCACGGGCATGTAGATGATTGATATTGGAACATTTTATTTGATTATATAAATCGGAAAGAGGTGATGAATCGTGACGGATATGACTTTCTGTTTTCGTACCTGTGGCCACGTAACAAGATGTCATCGAACCGACAACATTCATTGTTCCCAATGCTACCATTTCCTTGTTTCCATCCAACTGGTAGTCCTTCATGGAAGCAAATGTTCTTCCAATTGCCACAGCTTCCTAAAAGATGAAAGACACGGCTATTACGATCTAATCTCCTTAAGCAAAATCAAGGGAAAAGGGGGCTGGATTTGCATACCGTCAACGCAATCATACCAGCTAAAACACCTATTCTGAAACCTTTGGCAAGATATTCTCCAGAGAAAAATATTTCATTCAAAGATGATGGGTTGATTCCCCTCCTAATATGTTTCACCTGAAGATAAACATTGTGAAAATGAATCTTCATTACTTTTGCAACAAGCCAAGGCTCGTAAATAAATCGAACAGAAGAAAGGATTATGCATACAATCTGAACACCATGCTTGTCAGCTCGTGTGATGTACACGAAAAAGGTGGAGAGGACAACCGAAATCAACGGAGCAATTGCCGGCACCCAAAATAGTTTCTTCTTCTTTTTCCCCTGCTCAGTTTCATACAGCGTCATGATTACATGAAGAAAGCTTTCTACATATACGATGAACGAAAAAATTACGAACTACGATCTTACAATGTATTTTGCGACCAAGAGGAAGGCCAGGAAGGACATTCCTATTAGTATAGTTTCCCAATTCCACTGTAAAACAAAGTTGCCATTACGATTAGCCGAATTCAAACATGTTCAATGCCTCAAAAGTATGATAGTAATTACTTACACCATGATGTGCTGCACTCCAAACTGAGTGCATGACGGAGACAATATCGGTTTTCTTCGTAAACTTTTTTATGCCGAGCAGACCCTTAAGTTGTTGAAGGGCAATGGTGATAGCAGCACCAGCCATGAAGCCAACAATGGCAGCATGAGATAGGAAGTCTATCAAGAATCCTAGCCTGAAATTGATCACACCAACCATTCAGCATATACAATATATAAACCCGGATTTTCACCATAATGATGAAACATTCAAAGGATAGAGCAAAACAGGTATTTGATAAATCATAAGGCATTGGCTATATTACCTGAAAAATCCAAGTGTGAATTGAGTGATACCAGCAAAGAATGTAGCTGTGAATGCAAGGCGTAGGTAGTCCACCGGATTTTCAGATGGGTCGATCTCATTCTGCAGGAGAGTACCAAGCAAGAGAGACACCACAGCCACCGGTCCAATAGCGATATCCCGTGAGCTTCCCATGAATGCATAAATAAGAGGTGGAACAAAGCTACTATCTGCAATGCAATCCGAAAATCAGTATGATTCCCTCCCACTCCACCATGGAAATACAAAATAAGTAGAAAGAAGCTTACACAATCCATATTGGGGGTCGAGATTGGCAAGCTTTGCGTATCCAATGTCCTGATGTAAATTACAGTATATTAGAAACAAAAAGAAGAAGAAAAATGGAAAATTCAACTACATTAACTCGCAGACAGGGATACCTGTGGTATGCAAAGACTTGCAATGGTAAGTCCAGCAATCAAGTCACCTTTGAATTTAGAAAGGCTATAGTTCCTTCCCCATTCAAAAATAGGAAACAGTGCTTGGAAGACTAGCACAAGCTTTCTCGACCTCGGTTGATCCTTAAACTGGCGTAAAGGGTCATCGGCGAAGAAAGTTTCCTTCACGGTGCCTGCAATTTCTTTCAGCAGATTTTGCTTAGGGGCTACCCCCACCTTGTGAACATATGGCAAATTCTCCGAGTTGTAACGTGATGAAGCAGCACTGATGTTATCCATATCCTTGTAGCCAAGCTCATCAGCGACTCGGTGACTCATTCCGTCTAGAGATTAGTTTATGACCTACATGATTTGAAGTAGTTATTCATAAGAAGACCTGTAAAGAAAACACTAGCGGCCTAGTACATAACAGTTCAATTTTAATCATATTGAACTTAAGGAACATAAATGCATGTAAGTAAACATACTAACATAAAAAGGTCTAATTTGATCAATGCAGGTAATTGATGACCATAGAAGGGGAGAGATGCTATTTATAAGAGCTCAAGGAGCCATATTTTCTGAACTATTTAATGTCAAAAAGGGGACTTTTCATGCAAGAAAATGAATCTAGCTCTCATCTATTCTACATTCATAAACTTTGACAAGTTGAATATAACAGTTGTTTTGGTATTACTTGAAAGGGGATGATCATCCATGTTGAATCATTAATTATATTTTCATAATCAACATAAACCATAATCATTTGTTTAGTGTTGACTTTGTGAGTTGGTGCTTCACTGGTTAAGGCCTATAAAAGTCGAATAGTCAACTTACCCCTAATTTCTTCCGCTACAACAAGGCTTTTACATCATAGTAGGGGATATCTAATTTCAGATTTTGATAAGCAAAAAGAATAGACACAAATATATATTCAAGAAAGTCAATGTATAATAGTTAAGAATAATATTGTCCTGCACATCAGATTGGTAATGTCATCAAACAGGTAGAAAGAACACAACAATCTGCCCATGTTTTAATTAACAAATAGTTATAGAACCTTAACAAGTTTGGTAGATTTTGTATTCTGTTGACAAGTTCATAGTAGCTTAAGGGTAGTATCATCAAACAGGTAAAAAACTGAAAGTGGGTTTCGATTAAGCTTTTCCCAAAGAATCATAAAACAAATATTTTATTTCATTCATTAATCCTATGAACTCTGAAGCATGAACACAAATGAAACCTATAAACAACCCCACATTCTCAAATAAAGGGATAAAAGAAAAAGTCACCCAAATTAAAAGATTGTCCTTTTCAGTATTGAAAAAAATATATATATAACTTTATATGACCACCATCCATAGTGAAATCATCATGCCAAGTTGTCAAAAGAAAAAAAGAGGAAAGAAAGCATTTGTCTGAGTTCCAAAGTCAAAGAACAAAATACTAACAATGAAAGAGTCCCAAGGAATTTTACTTACAATTCCCGAAGCTTGCATTCATCATCATCATTATATATAATATTAATGTCTCAACATGAGGAATTGAAGATTAAACCATGTCCAGATTCATTGAATCTGAGACAAACACAGAGATCAATTTGAACTTTCTTTCCTTAAACAGAGAAATCTTTCCATAAACTGCTGCACCACTTCATGAACTTTTAGTTAAGGATTTACACAAAAAAAAAGGTTGAAAAATTAGAGAGAAAAGAAAGTAGAGAAAGCATGCAAAATTACAAATGCAATAAATAATATTTTTAACGTTTTTTTAAAAATTAATTAATAAAATGACGATGTTTTTAATGCTTTTATGAAGATTGCTTGAGTCGTAAGGATGTTCTTAAACCTGTAGGCATTCTTATAAATATATATATATATATATATGTTTTTTTTATTTTTTATTCCATATTAATCATTTTCTTTATATTCCCTCCAATTTTCCATCGATAAATATAAATATTGAATTTCTAATTAATTATAAAATGTAGAATATTAAAATAACTAAATGGTGGGTTTTTTTCTTATTGATAATTCACTTGTGATTTTAGTTAGGTTAAATTTTGATTTGCTCCCTGTATTGTGTTCAAATTTAAAATATAATTCTTTATTTTTAATTTTACATATTTTGTTCATAGTTAATAATTTTAATTATTTCGATTGAAATATTAACATGAAATTTTATTTAAAAATATCGTTTTATTTTAATTAAAATGATTAAAATATTAACTATTTGCTTTATAAAATAAAAGACTAAATTATACAAAATTAAATTGAGAAAATAGAAAAACAGAATTTAACCTTTCAATTACCAAATTAACTCATGAAATAATGTGGATAAAAAAGTTTAAAAACCTTTTGGGAACCCCGATGATGAAGGTGTACCCAGCATTAATTAAATTAAATGCTACCTACAATTTACATAAATATTTTATTTCTTTTCAAACAGCTGTTCACTGGTTAAGAATGTAGTACATTCTAAAACCCCTTTTATATCAACTTAGCAAAGAGGTTAATGTTAACCTTTCAATATTTTTTTGGAAATCGATATTCATTAAAATCCATTCTATTAATGAGAGTAAAAAAAAATAAAGAGTTTTTCAACTTGACAAATTCACATTAGCCTTTAAACTTGACAATTAAGTTTTTTTGGCTCACTTTTGACATTTGAACTTGACAATTAGATCTATTTTGATTTTTAAACTTTAAAATTCTAAAAGTTTGATGATGTGACGCTCTAAGTTTGAGAAAAATAAATAAATGATGATGTGGTACATTCTCAAAGTATTATATTCAGTATTTTAATAATCGAACTGATATATGGTTGAACATGTTAGACCACTAATTCTCAATTCAACCAGTTAAACCGTCGAGCTAACAATAAATAAATAAATAATCATAAAAAAGTAAAAAAAAATTAAGAATGATGTTATTAGTTATTAATATAAATGTTTAAAGAAACAAAAAAATAAATAAATAGTAGATGGCACCAATGGAAAAGAAATGTATGGCTTTTGAAATTGGTGTGTGTCCTTCTCCTTTGAAAAGCTAGCTATAGAATAGAAACATTGCTTTGTTTCATCCACGAAAAGTGTATTTTCCTTTTGTCTTGATGTAATGCTAGCCTCTCAAATACACCCATTTTATTGAATTCTATATAAAAAGTTTAGATTGAAAATATGGGAATATGCCATGATATATATATAGACGATTTGGCAACTAGTGCGGTAGATCAGTATCTATCGACGAGAAAAAGAATATATCTTAAATCCAAGTTGATCTAACGATCAGTGTTAAAGATCAGAGAAAAACAATGTTTGAATTTTGGTTCATAGATACGTAACGTCCAAAGTTGTTTCATGAATAAAACCTAAATTGTAGAAGAGAAGAGGGAAGATAAATTTCAATTGGTGCATGCAGTGCGAATAGAGAAAGCCATATATAATCAATTTTAACAACTCGGTGATTTGAATGAAAACTTTTAAATAATTTAGTGACCAAATTGTAATCTTTTTAGTTAAATAATCAAAATAAAAACTTAACCATAATTTAATGACTAATGGTGTAATTTATCCTCAACCAAAATATAGAAGTTACGAGTTGCAACTTAATGGTGTAGCTTTACCATGCTCCTGAAATCTTGTTCATCAATCAATTTTTATTCAAATTCGAAAAATCAATTTAACTAATATGAATCTATATAGGTGAATTTTTTTTTTAAGTCAAGATAATAATTATAAATTATTGGAGGGATCAAAATCATAATTTTATGCTAAAAATTTTAAATTTAATTATTAACTTTTTTAGAGGTACTAGAAATGGAATTGTACCATTTTAATAAAGGAACCAGGTCCCTCCTTGCACTTTTAAGTTCACCCATACGAATTTGAAGGTGGATTAAGCATATTGTTGATGTAACGTTTCAACAAGATGGAGAAGGTGGTGAAATTTTAGAACGATTTACCAGTATAAGACGTTGATCCATCCATGATTGGAATGAGGGAGAGAAGTTATGAAGAGCTCCCTTGGTGAGAGAAAAAGCCCAAATACGTGTATGATAATTGGATTCCTTTTGCCATAATTTTGAAAAAAAAAGAATATTTTATTATATTAATAGTCATTTTTCTTTTAATTATATGTAAATATAAAGAAAATATTGGATAGCCTTTCCTACAAGATCCTACAAGAAAAGGTTCATTTATTGTAGTGGAAGACAATCAATCAGTTCCACGATGAAAATGAACTAGTTAATAAGTTCGAATAAACAAACTCAAATAATTTGTTTTTCTTTTAAGTTTTAGGACATCCTATGATTTATATCATACTTTTTGGAGGGAATTCTTTGTATTTTTGATGGATGTATCTAACTTATTGTAAATAGAAATTATTGTAATATGTAATAATAAATAATAATTGATATTTTCAGAAAAATATTACTATAATGAAAAAAAGAATTCTTTTGTTTTTCATTATAGTAACTCGGCGAGATCATCTGATTACTTCTAACTTCGAAATTTGAATATTTTTGAAATAGTTGCGAAAGATTAAAAAATTAAGAATAAAAAATTACAGTTAACTTTGTAATCTCTCGATTTTTTTATTGCTCCTTTTCAATCAAAAGAGATAAGAGCCAGTGAATCAGAAATGATTAATTAAGAAAGAATAACAAAAAAGTTTTTATGGAGCATGCATATCAATATTCATGGATCATACCTTTTGTTCCACTTCCCAGTCATATTTTAATAGGAATGGGACTCCTACTTTTTCCGACGGCAACAAAAAATCTTCGTCGTATGTGGGCTTTTCCCAATATTTTATTGTTAAGTATAGTTATGATTTTTTCGCTCGATCTGTCTATTCAGCAAATAAATGGAAGTTCTATCTATCAATATGTATGGTCTTGTGTAACACCCCTTACCCGTATTCGACGCCGGAACAGGGTCTGAGGCATTACCAATGAGTACAGAACACTTATAGATAATTCGAAATAATGATCTTTACACAAATAGTGCACTTGAGGTGTACAGTTCTATAATTATGAATAAACACATTTATCAAACATATTCCATGTTTTTATATATCACAATCTCATATTTCCATATATCAAATACCACCATTTTCTCGTATTTCAGAAAAATACGTGTAACAATGCGTAGACACACAACTCACTAACTCTTCCTGCCAATCACAATTTAAATTGACGAATCACTTATTGAGTCCAATTTCAATGTTCACTAAAATCTATCATATAAGTTTGGATGTAAATATCCACCAATAGATTCCGTGTACCGATATCATCATCTCAAATTTCCACAAGCATTTCTTTCTCACATTATGAACTCAAATAACATATACAAGATATACCAATGGATTTTAAGTACGGTTTCATAATATTTCGTTTCAAATTCTAGATTATTTCATATTAGAACTTTTCTCATTAACTCATTTAGAATACTAATTCATACGTATAATACACTCAAGGGTGTACAAATATATAATCATAAATGAACTCATTCATCAACCAAGTTCTATGTTCATGTCTCATCAACTCGTATTTCCTTATATCACATAATTCCATGTAACACTTACCAAACTTTGTCAGATTAGTGAACGTCTTATAGAACTGGTCTGCTCACACAAGCTGTCGATCATGACAAGCTACACGGTGTTGCTCAGTGCCACATTTCGCAACTCAGTATGGGAAATGCCATACCTACGTTTCTTAACTCGGTATGGTTAATACCATACTTACGTTTCACACTTTGCCATGGATCACCCATGGTCTTATCCGTCAATTCATCACTTTTCACTAGAATGCCATAGCCCAGCTATGGTCTTACATCTTAAACACGTATCACACAAATGCCATATCCCAGATATGGTCTTACACGGAAATCACTTGTCACTTGTAGCCGAAGCTACTACTATTCACTGATCAGGTAGCTAGAGCTACCACTTTTCACTTATCAGGTAGCCAGAGCTACCACTTTTCACTGATCAGGTAGCTAGAGCTACCACTTTTCACTGATCAGGTAGCTGGAGCTACCACTTATCACTTTCACTTGTCCTTGATCAGACAAGTGTAGCCGAAGCTATCACTTATCACTTTCACTTATCCTTGATCAAATAAGTGTAGCCGAAGCTATCACTTATCACTTGTTGCCATGGTTCAACCATAGTATTTTCTGTCAAATCCATCTTGTCACTGAACTGAAGTGCTCAATTTGATCACTTATTCAATTTTCATGCTTTTACATTATCCACGATTTTATCATCATTACATATGAAATAACACATCATGAAGTTCATAAAATTAACAAATGATCACTAAAATTTAGCCATATAAACCCACAAGTTCAATTTTTGTATTATAACGATAATCATAATTTCATAATAAATATTCCAAATAAAACATTATATCGTTTCTAATTCAACATTTATCAATTATAGTCGAGCATGTGATCAATTCATACACAAGTCATTCATTTATTATTTTTCCTCCTCCTCCTCTCCATCCACATCCTTAGTATAAACAACACCCTTATAAGTAACATTATCTATAATTTTCACTATTTACTTATGTGAATATTCAAACTATCCATCCGTGTAATAGTCACTAAATTATTTTTATCTTGAGCTACAGAACTCCAAATTGAGATCCGTTAATTTTATTTTAAGCTAGACTCATATATCTTCTTACCATAATTTTTCCAGAATTTTTGGTGTGGCCAATTAGTACAGTTTATTAGTTAAGTTCTCCCCTGTTACACAGTCCTACTGCTCTGACCTCTCTTCACTAAAAATAAATTATCTAATAGTAAAATTTTCATATAGTATTTCCGATTATTTCTAATGAAAATAGGTTCACTAAGGAATACAAACATATAAATTATAACTCATAATTATTTTTGTACAATTTTTAGTGAATTTCTAAAGTAAGAACAGGGGATCACGAAGTTATTCTAAACCAGTCTTACTAAA